>CAJUYH010000289.1:53021-127334 GCA_910591685.1 Galerucella tenella | reverse complement strand
CAGAATCAGTGCTGCCTATTTACTTGAGCAAACGCGTAATTATGTAGTTAAATGTATCAGACAAAAAATTCTTCTCGTGTCATCAGCAAACTAATTTTTCATGTACCTCTCATGGTTGTTTCTGTGCTGGCACACAAATGATGTAAATATGTTTATGTGTTGTATCGGACGTCTACGACCGCTTTGGGAAATTAGTAACATATTATCTTAATCTAACCTAACAAAATATATCGATGATCTTTATAAACACGTTTCTGATTTTTTTTACAAAACTAGAACATACAATAGCAGTAGGACAGCCGACTGGCAACGATGTTATCCTAAAACTATCATATATTTTGTCTAAAGCTATTAATTCAATGTCAAGGTACTTACATAAATAACTATTAGGTATTTAACATTAACTTAATGACGACTCGATATATTTAATATACCTAGGTACATATTACATCCGTTTTATAGCTTGTTTATTTTTCTGTACAGTTGTTCATTAATAATTTACGTATTTTATTGATTAAAACCTTTAAAAATTGTTTGATTTTCCAATTTACATAATACCTATTAAAAGGTAAATTTCTATAGAAATCGAAATTTTAATACGCTTACACTTTGCCATTAACTGTTGGAATATATTCAATGTTAAATAAGTAACAACTATTCGTGACGCGTAGAAAACGTTTTTATTTTTAGTGTAGTCAGTCAATAATTACCAACAAGCATTTGAATGTAATATTGTGAAATTGAACGTCTCAATGTTATACGTTAACCAGATATAACCTTTCCGTTACATTCACGGCTATCGGTATCAGTTAGAAAATAGTAGTATGTTAGTTATTTTATATTTAAATTTTAAATAAAAAAAAACAGGTCATATATATATAATTATGCTACTGTAGCATAAAAATAATAAAAAAGTCGGTGCCAGGTAAACCATGACAATTATACAGAATGTCCAGGATATCTTTATTTACAAAAGTTTGTCTTAAGGGAACTACATCGCTTTTAGTTAGTTCAGTCGGGTTAGCATTCAAGGTGGATGTGAGAGCGGTAGGCAAGATTTTTGAAGGAACCCCTCAAAGATATGGTTAATGATAATCCGTTGCCTCCAGCGACTTTTAGGCTGTGCTAATTGCACAATAACAGTTTAAAGCCAAAACAAATAAAATTGGGCCTATTTTTCTACATATTTTCGAATTTTACTCGGAAAGTATTGAGTTTATCGTGAATATGTATAGAACCAAAGTTATGGAGCGTGAAATTTGCTATAACATTCCGTGGTTCAAAATGTGAAAATTTCATTCCCTGCAGCCAAAGCGGATGAATAAGTAATAAAAATTGAAAAAACAGCTGTTTTTCGGATGCAAAATACTAATGCAATTTATAGAGGAATGTGAATAATTATTTTTTCTCATAAAACGTTATTTATTCACGAACTGAATGCAACAAACGCGGTTTCGATATCTTATTTAGTTGCTGAGTAATCTAATTGTTAAACATTAGGTAAAATAAATAGACAGATAGATTGAAGACATATGCCACAAAAAATTGTTTAAACTTATAATCACAGTATAAGAACGAACCAGTAGTATAACTCTTGTAAATTTCATTCATAAATTGCCAGAGCTTTTGATGACCTTGAACGGATCGCTTTACGATTCATTTTACCATAGGCGTAGGTGGCATAAGTTTTAAAATGACTTTGAACGTGTTAAATGTTTTTTCTTAAATATTGTAGAACAGTACACTGATGAGTAAATAAAACAATAGTCTTATACCAAATATTTATTGGTTTTTCCATATTACAATTTTCATTTTGTTATGATTTTTAAAATTTTTATTTGACAAATTTTAATGTGTAATATAGACGTACCCTGAAGAAAAGTTTCATTAAATGTTTTATTGGAAAATCAACACAAGGATGTACCAACTCTGTTGTTTGACTAATAGTTATGAGTGATTCAACAATATTATCTTCCGTAGCAACTTTTCCAAAAGTCATTTGAAATAATGTTTCTAATAATGAGATGTATTGTACAAAATTTTCAGGCGGCATATTCAAGTTTCCAAAAGTATCCTTATTCGTATTTTCATAAGCTCTAAGGTAACAGTATAAAGACCAATCGTCTAAATTCTGATACGCTTGTGAATACGTATCACATACGCTGCATGTATGAATTTCCGAACATGTTTCAATTAAATAACCACAAAAGTAGCGAACAAAATTCTTTTCCAATAAATAATTTGTCTGAAAGTCTTTAGGCATTGCAGTATTTGATGAAAGGAATATTGTTGGAATAGCCTTTTTTAAAAGAAGTTTTATTTTATGAGGTTGCATAATCATGTCTGGTTAAAAATGAGCACCACATAAACAATGATTACTATTATAATTGTATAGAGTTTATAGTTTTGACATCAAGTCAGGCCTATCGCATGGTTCGAGCCAAACTTTAGCTTTGAAACAAAAACAACAAATTAAATCAATGCATAAAACTAAGGCTCATAAATGTAATATGAAGATCAAATAATAAAGTATTATACTAACAGTTTCTCACCTTACTGAAGCCTTTGGAAAAAGGTATAATTTTCCATCACAATTATAATATTTATTGTTACATCCACGAACTACACACACAATGCCCGTTTTCTTCTTTTTAATGGTATCCATTGCAAAAAAATGCTTATAAACTATAAAAATAATACCAAAAACCCGTAAAAATATAAGCTGTAATAAATAATTCGATTCGCAAATTCACCACTGGCACTTTAGTTGGATCGCAGCACAGCTCTGACCGCCGGATGAGATACTCATCCCAACGACGTTGTAGGTCACAGAGTGTTATATTATCTATGACAGAGAGCTCGGCAGTGTTCACGAGATAACATACTAGTTCGTTACTATACTGTGTTATAATAATGTTTTTACACATACTAGAAGGTTACAGCTATCATATGCAATGATTTAATCAACAATTTTTTCGGTTTAACTGACTCAGATGTTAGTTTAAAAAATAGTTTCAAATTTTACCCTAGTAACAGTTGAGATATCTGTGCAGATTTTTATTTCAATTGAAATCTGAAAGTACCCACTTGAAAAGGACTTAAAAAAACAAAACTTTTGGCGCTTTGAACATTCAATTCGGACCATTGAATCCCGAGTTATTGAATCCCAAACTTAATCAACGATTCTCGGCAAACGATCAACAGGCTAACGGAAAAAAATACTGTCATGCAGGTCCTTCTGCATACTTTCCAGATATTTTTTAACGCACCTACATTTCATAACTTATCAACAATTAAATCAAATGAAGAGAGAATGTGCGCAGAAAGAGGCTCTTGGCGCTGTGATTCCGAGGGGAGGGCATGCCTGAGTATAGCGGCGAGAGCACAGATTATTATAATCTGTGGCGAGAGCACCTGCATATAAGTTAAAGCCTGCAGATATCCTATAGTTTCTCCAGGAGATATGATTAAAGGAGCTACTAGACTCTGAGACTTTTCTCAGGAGCTAAGTAGAAGTGAGGGGGTACAATAGATCTTTTAAGTCTCAATAAACATACATACTTTAAGTGACGGATATAGGACCTCTTAAAGCTAAGCAGTATTCATTGTTCGGCGGCTTTATGTTTTTATATAATACGTACCAAACATTATTGAACATAAACGTAGCCATTTACTTTTGACTTTAACTAGCCCATACATTTTCTGTATATTTTTTTGTTTACATCTAAATTACCAAAAACAAATGCATTTAAATGTTTTTATTTATTTCAGCATAAGACTAATATCCACCCACCAGAAGAGCACCCATCTTTTTCGGACGCCACTGCATGTAAAGGGGTATGTACACTATTTTTCACATTACTGATTCATCGGAATAAATTTATTATTATAGACTGAGTCTGGTTAGTAATGGAAATACGTGGACTTTAACTACTGATATTATATTGGATTTAGAAATGTTCGTGTTACTGAATATTTATTGAACAATTATTATTATATTATATTATGATTATTAATCTCGGGTTTTCAACCCGGCAATTAACATAAACATGGACGTTGGTAAATAAGCATGTTTATGATTTCACGAGTAAAGTTAAAGGTGTGGAGAATTACATCTTTCTATAGGGGTATAAATTTATTGGGGGTGAAACTAAACCTATTGCTGAGACTATAAATGGGGTTATTTTGACAGTTTCTTGGTGCCACATTAATAATAATTAAAGTGCCACTTTAATAATTATGTTACCTATTATAATAACATAAATTCTTTTCTGATGTAATAACTTTGTTCGCGCTTACACATATCGGAAAAAGTTAAAGCTTAAGTTCTAAATAGGAAACAGACGCATAAATAATTTATAGCTTCGCTATCCTAATGCCGCCCTTTTGTAAGGCCGCCTCATGCAGTTGCCTTCCTGCATAATAGTACCGCACGACCCTGCCCTCTCTTCCACTTCACCAACCCCTTATTATTAAATAGGGAATATACCATGTGCGGTACACAATTAGAAAGGCCTTTAGATGGAGTATTCAGAAATACTGATTGTTCACGATTTTTTTCGATATTTACACCATCTTTGCAAGAAAAATCTTAATTAATTTAAAGTACAACACCTCTTAAAAAGTGAAACGCAACGCCTATGGTTTGCTAATGTATCATTTTCTCAGTCACATCAAAAGTAAATTAGAGATTAAAACGAAATTATTTGTCGAAGTATTAGTAGGTATCAATTTAAAAATTCCGGAATTTAATGTCTGGAAACCATAAAAAATATAAATTTCCTATTATGATAAAATTTTAAAAGTCTAATAAATACATTTTTATGAAATACAGTGTGTCACAAAGCATTCTTGATAAAAACACTGCATAACTTGTAGATCAGTGATCAAGTGCAATATTTATAAAACATTGTAAAACGGAGAAACTTAAAAATTATGGGTAGACGTCAAAAATAATGGCTTAATACTATTATATCGCCAAACAAATTATTTGAAAAGTACTTTTCAAATAACATAGACCATTCACTAAGCAGCACCAACTACTGCTCGGGATATATGCCCCGACAGACATTGAATTACACTTCTAAATTAATATCCAGTAATATTCCAGGTGCTGTGCCCTCGTGCAATTCGAAAGTATATGGATGGAGGTTTCCTCTTCCATGTCACAAAATCTACATTCTTCTTCCTCCGCTATTTTGAGCTTTTTCATGTGCCCATTTCGACGACAATGTCCTGTTAAAACTCTTAGTGCAGTTTTACTTTGACCGTTGAGTGAAAAATTAATAAGAGACGTGGATCCCATCCCATGCTAGAGAATGTTCATGATCCCCCACTATTATTGTAAAACTCAGTTGCCGTAATGATGCGCCTCTAGCGCGAGAAACGAAAACTAGCCACTTTGGTCATCTACCTATACTTTAGCAAGTTTATCTGAAACCGTGAAAGCCATGTTTAACTATGAAAAAATAGAAGAACTGATTATGTAGTGATAATAATTATAAATGGGTCTTTTTATTATTAACAATATTAAAAATATGATTGAACGTTCATTTTATAATGTGCTTGTTTCGTGGGATTTATTCTATTAACATTATTTTCCAATTTATGAATATTAAAAGAGAACACTTTTCCAAATTTGTTATGGGATTCTCAAAGCTCTGGCAACGTTGTACGAAAACCATAATGACCACACCCTCCGATTACATAATTGGTGATTTTTATCGAGCAGGTGACTTCTTATTGGCAAGCGCGTGCGTATGTTCTTCCCTCTCACTTCGTCAATTGACTGATATTGATTTATCCAGTGGTGTTCGTATTGTCAGTTACCTTTGTAATTTCAGTTTTACTTGGTAAAATAGGTACCGTACGCCATTTGTACGTTTGACAGATATACGCCATGTTTTTCCTCCCCTCTTACCGACGCCCCGTAGCTACAGATAAACTTGCCAAACTATACTTATCATTCAACGCTTTGACTTATGCATTCATTTGATCTCAACAGGTTGTAGTCATCCAGAAGAGTCTTTGATTGTATAAGCCATACTAGATCCTTCCAATGGTCAGATCTTCTCTTTTTCATAAGTACCTTAAAGAATGTAGATTAATATGAAAAAAAGTTTACCAGTCTATCGATTTTCCAAATTTAAAAAAAAATTGAAAAACTTTTTTTTTCGCAATTCCTCAATATTTCGCGCTGGGAGGAATGTAGAAAACAATAAAAAATTCCACCGAGCAGGGGAAGTGTTTTGCAATAAAAAAGGTCTCTTGCGTTTTTTCCGTCCGAGCAAAGGTTTGTCGGGAAAAAAATCGGTCGCGCGACTCTATTTTCTGAAGCGCTTCGGAGTACATTATAAACTATTCTATTGTACAGTTATAATGTAATATATAAATAATTGTAATAGGACGTTTTGAAAAGGCACGTGTCTCTTGTCATAGCACATAATCGTTTTTAGCAAATTACTCATACAGGGTGGGGCACTATGAACGAACTATTCTCTGGCGTCTTAACGGCAAATATAATTAGAAAAAATAAGACGTAGAATTATGTAGATCACTTAGGACTATAATTTAAAAATATTTTGGAATATACAGGGTGCTCCAAAAAAGCGTGCCATATCAAAGTTAGGTTCCTTTAAATGGAACACCCTGTATTTTATCACATTTTTGAATTGTACTATTAAAAATAATGTAATTTCATCAACATTTCCCTATACTTATCTAGTACAGTTTCCAGGATAAATCGATTTTACATAATTTGTAGACCCTCCGAAAAAATACAATAACTTCAAAATAAAAACGAATAACCACATTTGCTTCACACCATCTCACTAGAAGCTTTTAACATCCCGTTTCCAATATTTACTGGTATGCTATCATATACAGGGTGTTTTTAATATGACAGAATAACACTAACCATTTAATACATAAATTTCTGGCTTAATTTAAATGGAACACCCTGTATCTGTTGGGTCTGTTAAACGTGGGAATGTATTACCTTTCAGTTGGTATTAGGGTTGCCTATATCTAACTCTGATAGTTCTCGAGAAATTTTAAGTTTGTTTTTTTTATATTCAATTATTTGCTGACATCTAGTTATGTACCTATGACATGATTCTTCGATGGAAAGTTTTTAAAAATTTAAAATTTGTTATTTTGACAGTAAGTGCTTTGTTGTATGATTTTTTATTGATAAATTAAAGGTCTCTTGTATCAGAATTTTATTAAGGATAAGTACACTATTTTTGGGCATACAGATATACAATAAGCTTCAAAATTATAAAAAAATAACTAGGTACAAAAAATTCAAAGAAGGTGTTCAAAGTGACGCCCATCTTGTTGGATACAAATTTGAACCCTCTTTTAAAAAATTTATTGTTCACTTTCTTTAACATTTCTGGTGTTACTGTTTGAAACGCTCTCCTTATCCTATCCTTCATGTTCTCAGGAGTGGTTGGCTTTGTATTGTAGACAATACTTTTTATGTAACCCCAAAGAAAATAGTATAATGGCGTCAAGCATGGGAACCTTGGCGGCCAAAGATAAGGAACCCCTCGCCCAATCCATTTTTGTGGAAAAATAATGTTCAGGTAACGCCGGACAATTATACTGTAATCAACAGACGCACCATCTAACTGCAGCCACATTTTTTGTCCTGTAGATAGTGGAACTTCATCTAAAAGTTCGGGTAGTTTGTTACGTGAAAATTTACGAAATTTTCTTCCAGTTAGCGTTAAGTTTTTTTACTAATCTTATTGCAAAGTTAATGATTGAGTACCCTTAATGAAATTCTGATTTAAGAGACCTTTAATTTATCAATAATAAATCATACAACAAAGCACTTACTGTCAAAATAACAAATTTTAAATTTTTAAAAACTTTGCATCGGCGTGTCATGTCATAGGTAACTAGATGTCAGCAAATAATTGAATATTGAAAAACAAATTTAAAATTTCTCGAGAACTATCAGAGTTAGATATAGGCAACCCTAATACCAACTAAAAAGGTAATACATTCCCACGTTTAACAGACCCAACAGATACAGGGTGTTCCATTTAAATTAAGCCAGAAATTTATGTATGAAATGGTTAGTGTTATATTGTCATATTAAAAACACCCTGTATAGGATAGCATACCAGTAAATATTGGAAACGGAATGTTAAAAGCTTCTAGTGAGATGGTGTAAAGCAAATGTGGTTATTCGTTTTTATTTTGAAGTTATTGTATTTTTTCGGAGGGTCTACAAATTATGTAAAATCGATTTATCCTGGAAACTGAACTAGATAGGTATAGGGAAATGTTAATGAACTTACATTATTTTTAATAGTACAATTTAAAAATGTGATAAAATATAAGGTGTTCCATTTAAAGGAACCGAACTTTGATACGGCACGCTTTTTTGGAGCACCCTGTATATTCCAAAATATTTTTAAATTATAGTCCTAAGCTTCTTCTTAATTCTACGTCTTATTTTTTCTAATTATATTTGCCGTTAAGACGCCAGAGAATAGTTCGTTCACAGTGCCCCACCCTGTATATAATAAAAATATTATATTCTAATCTAAAACCAAGTATCTCAATAGAAAATATATTATATAATAAGGAGGCATTGAAACAATTTTTCGAAGGAGCGAAACTGTTATTTAGGAGGTCTGTTCCAAAAATAAAATTTACGGATAATTAATTTTTCCTAATTACGAAATACGGCACTTTTCATTATCTTGTAAATTTTAGGAATCTCGAATTTACAAGAAAATATATATAGGTATTAATTACTGTAACTTCAATAAGACTTAAGTCATTATAATGGGGTTTGCGTGAAAATGTTGGGGAAACTTCTAAGATCAAGAATATATAAGCACAAGATTAATTAATTTACATACATTTTTGGATTCAATGATTTTTTGTATTATATGCGAAAATAGCAATTTTTATAGATTTGGGTAGGAATCTTCTCTATTTTTTCAAAATAAAATTTAATACTCCTGTAATATAAAGATGAATATTCAACGAACAAAATGTATATATAGTGAAAAGGTATAAAAGATGATTGATATATAATTTTAAGATATAATTTTTTGCATAAAAATTAATTTATTACCTTTTATTAATTATTCACAACCTTGACTTTCACCAAAAATTTTAAGAAAATTCTGATTGAATATTTATATTTTTTTCCGCAAGGTATTTCTATCTGAAAGCTGAGATCTTTCTCTGCATTTTTCATGTGTTTATTTATTTTTTCAGAATGTTATAAGCCCAAAATTATTAACTTTTAAGTCGAGCGGTTAATAAATTTGTCTCACGGGCCGTTCGCGCGTATCCACGAATTGACTATAACTGAAATTAATTTTATCTCGTGAACTTTTCAATTTACAGAAAAAATATTCAGATAAAATTTGTAGATAATTGTATTTGCTATACAATTTTTTATTTGAACATTTTTCTGTGTTTTCATTATTTAAACAATTAGAGTGAAAAAACAAAATAAAAAAAATTTACTCAACGATTTTCCGGAAAATTGCATGCCTAGCATTGTAAAGTTTTTCTCATGTTATAGGCCAGACGATAGGGGTATAGTGTATCTATTGTTAATGTGATGACCCATATTTTTAATCCCTTTGAAGGAAAAAGCCGCCAAATGGCGTGCATAAAATTATTTTATAAATTCGAATATTGTGAAATAATGATTTTCAAATATAATTCAAATTAATCTAGTGGATTAAAATTAACCTGCATAAAATTTGTAATAGAATTCAAGGTCATCACATTAACATTAGTTATACTATAACAACTACAAGTAATTAGCAATACGGCTGATTTTTTTTCATAAGTACCTTAAAGTATGTAGATTAATATAAAAAAAAGTTTACCAATCTATCGATATCCCAAATTAGAAAAAAAAATCAAAAAACTTTTTTTTTCGAAATTTTTCAATATTTCTCGCTGGGAGGAAGGTAGAGAAAAATAAAAAATACCACCGTGTAGGGGGAGTGTTTTGCAACAAAAAAGGTATCTTGCGTTTCTTTCGTCCGAGCAATGTTTGTCCGAAAAAAATTCGGTAAGCTAAGTATGTGTTCCGCATCCGCGCGACTCTATTTTCTGAAGCGCGGCGGATTATAAACTATTGTACAGTTATAATGTAGATATGAATAGGTAATTGTAATACGGTGTTTTGAAGAGGAAAGTGTCGGCTTTAAGATGGCATTTTTTTTGTCATAGCACATAATCATTTTTAGCAAATTACTCATATATAATATAAATATTATATTCTAATAAAAAACCAAGTATCTCAATAAAAAATATATTATATAATAAGGTGGCATTGAAACAATTTTTTGAAGGATGGAAACTGTTACTTAGGACGTCTGTTCCATAGATAAAATTTATGGATAATTAATTTTTCCTGATTACGAAATACGGCACTTTTCATTATTTTGTAAATTTTAGGTATCTCGAATTTACAAGAAAATATATATATTAAATACAGTAACTTTGATAAAACTGGAGTAATTTTATTGGGGTTTGCGTAGAAATGTTGGGGAAACTTCTTAGATCAAGAATATATAATTACAAAATTAATTAATTTACATACATTTTTGGATTCAATGATTTTTTGTATTATGAGCGAAAATAGCAATTTTTATAGATTCGGGTAGGAATCTTCTTTATTTTTTCAAAATAAAATTTGATACTCATGTAATATAAAGATTAATATTCAACGAACAAAATGTATGAAAAATGATTAACATATAATTTTAAGATATAATTTTTTTCATACCTTTTTCCAATAAAAATATGTAAAAATTAATCTATTACCTTTTATTTATTATTTACAACCTTAAATTTACCAAAGATTGAAAAAAATCCTGATTAAATATTTATATTTTTTCCGCCGTGCAGCAGAGTCACGCGGATGCGGAACACATACTTAGTTTACCGAATTTTTTACGGACAAACCATTGATCGGACGAAAAAAACGCAGGAGACCTTTTTTATTGCAAAACACTTCCCCTACACGGTGGTATTTTTTATTTTTCTCTACCTTCCTCCCAGCGCGAAATATTGAAAAATTTCGAGAAAAAAAAGTTTTTTGATTTTTTTTTCTAATTTAGTATATCGATAGACTAGTTTTTTTTTTATATTAATCTACATACTTTAGGGTACTTATGAAATAAAAATCAGCCGTATTGCTAATTACTTGTACTTTTGGTCTAAAATTACTCACACCGACTGGCCTATTAAACACAACCCTTTTAAATACTCAATTTTGAGTTGAATGAAGTTTTTTGTATTTTTTGTGAGGTTTTATGTGTACTTCGACTAGGCTACTTCCATACACAATCAAATTAGCAATTCCAATTCTTTTTTGTTTCTCTATTACTATTTAAAAACAATAGCAATTCCAATTCTCTTCTTTTTAAAAACAATTTTCTTTTATCCCACACCAACATCCTCTCTTAACCTTTTAAATTTGAAAATGTTTGTAATGGAAACCATTCAATATTACAATATTATTCGATATGCTGGAAATGTATATAAACAATTTTTTTTAAATAAAAATTAAAACGGTATCTATAACCTTTGACATACATCTCATATACACGAGTGTAATAACCACTTCGCGGTCAGGGTCGTGAAAATTTTCCTAACTTTTTAATTTTCGACTAAATGGTGAATGGTGTTGATGTATTTGATATCACAAACTTAGTTCATTTACACATTTTATTCTCTATTGTTGTGTCTCTGGTTGGCTAAATAGCGATAACTTTGCGGGGGGTCAGACTTGAAGTCTTAAATTAAGTACAGATACTACGTCGTTTTTTTGTCAAACGTATGAAGTACTATATCAGTAAACAATTTTTCGATGATATGTAGGATTTGAACGTCAAAAGATTAATCTTAGCGACCATCCAATAAAAGGTCCACCAACAACGGCAGTTATCCAGGAAAATGTTGTAGGTACGTAAGTTGATGATCCAAGAAGCTGGACATGTCACGTTTTGTGAAATTGGAGCATCATTGGGCATTTTACAGCTCATGAAATTCCAATTCATGGTTTTAGACTTCATTTCTCTAATACTATAAGTATGAAACGCAACACTCGACCATCTTCTGTTTCATTCGGTCTACTAACTATCGCACCCACACCATCGAGTCAGTTGCGCGAATGCTTCACGTGTAGCAGGCGTGTTTTGTTTTGTTGTCGTGCAGAAAATTTTAAAGGTAAGTAATAAACGAGTATTACCAGCTGTTATGTTTGTTTACGTAACTGTTATACTATTTAGTATATCGGTATTATGTTTATTTCACCATTTTCTGATCTTTTGTCATTAAAATATTGTGACTTCCATAAAATATTTAGAAGAGTTTGAACTAGTATAAAAATCTAAATATGGACAGTCGTCGGTGTCTAATTATGGAATATTAAATTAAAAGCCTGATGTGTGGGCTCTGGGCACATTATGATTGTGCTGGTCCAGAGTTTGATACTTGGATCTGTGACATTTGCAAGTAATTATGTAACTTCTTTCATTCATCACAATATATTATATTTATTTAATTGATCTCAAAGATATTAATGTCCATTTTTGTTATTGTTATTTATGCTTATATTCCATATATGGATACCTATTCCATATTTGGTTACTCATTTGTGATTTTGTTTTTTGTGTTAGATTTTAATTTGATAACTAATATATTTGATTAAAGGCTGTTAATTACTACATATAAATGTATGATTGATTAGTAAAAACATTGAACTGATTTAATTTATATGAAGTTTTTTTTATATCCCAAAAACAAAATGGTATTCCATATTTGGTGACATTCCTCTAGTGGAAAACTGAACATTTTATTTTTCACCCCCTGAAACCGTGATATGACACTGTACGCCGTTTGTTACATTTGATAGAGAATCAAAGGAGATCGATCAAGACTATGACGTTCAAAAATAATCGTTCGGAAAATCTAGTAACATTTTTAAAACTCTCATTTTCTACCCTCTAAAATTGTGATTTCAAACTGTCCGGCATTGGTTTCTGTAGATTATACATATAAATAAGTTAGGGATAAAAATTAATTTCTACTTATTTTTTCTTGACAACGGTAGCTGGAACGCTACCGAAACGTTGAAATAAAGAATTTAAAAATATTGTGGTTTAATTTCCCAAGAAATTAAAAAGAGAAAAAAAAGTTGTGTGAAAAGCCGTGGGAAATTGTTTCTTTTCCGAGATTTTTCTACTTAAGAAAGGTCATCTGAAACTGTACAGCATCTAGTGCAATAGGTTCCTTTTAGAATAAAATAATTTAAAAAAATAATGTCTTACAAAAATAATAGTGTGGATAGTCAAAAAACAAAATTTTCTAAAAATGTATGTACTACCTACAACTGTTAGCTTTAGCCAACGATTATAATTACGCGGGAAAAATCATGTAAAAATGAATGGCATTTGTTACAATAAATTTTTTATTTATTAAGAAATTATTCGATCACGTCGTGCAAAAATATTTGTGTGGGAGGTCGTCATAGAGTCTGGACCGATCTCCTATGATTCTACTATCAAATGTAACAAACGGCGTACAGTTTCATATCACGGTTTCGGGGGGTAAAAAATAGAATGTTCAGTTTTCCACTGCGCTTTTCTGCACAAGAGAAAATGTACGCCATAGTGCTGGAACCGATGGTGGCATGATAAACTATCGTTCTGAATGGGTTTGCTGCTGTTTCAAATCGCGACACTTTTTCCCCATGGGCTCATATTTTACACACCACCATACTGCGGTGGATCGTTTTGTGGTATGATCTAGCGAAAGTAGTAGTGCCATACTTCCGGTATATATCTCCAGGCCAGACTAGCTTTGGAGATCTTAGCTACGTGTGGTATTAACACATTGATTCCCATTTGTAGTTGAATCTGTCTCTGGGGATTTAAATGGTTGAAATTTGTTTATGGCGTAGAACTTGGGCTGTTTGGCCTTCGTTCTCGTATGGTAGGCCTAGCTGCGTTGGTAGCCTGAATTGATGAGGCTGGAAAGTGGACATTTATTAGTTCCTTTTAACTTTCCTCTTTGGTTTCTGTATAGGTGTTGTTCGCTTTCCTAATGAAACCTACTTCTTTTCTGATTGTTCCATACCTTTGTGGCTTTACGGATTTCTTTGTTGTATTGCGTGACAGTTTTTTTGATAGACCGCTTACTTTTATTTCCTATCCAGTTTGTATCTTCTGGATTACGGCACTTGCTTACCAATGGAGTTACGTTACTGTCAAACCTTATGAGTCTGTGGTCCGAGCTGGATGATTTGTCAGACACATGCCATGTTATCACTAACTTTACTGGTATGTACAATGTACATAGTGTTAAATCTAACACTTCTTTACGAGAACTATTAACGAAAGTAGGTTTATTCCCATTATTGAAAACCACTGTACTGCGCTGCACTGAAGTGAAAGGCTTCTGATGCGATAATTACAGTGCAGCAGTGTCGAGCGCAGTATACTTGAATGGATGACTACAGGGCACCGTCGTAGAGCCCGTACAACAGCATATCACAGACGAGGTATAATGTAGATATGCCGAATTTCGCAGACGTAAAACCGATGTCCCGAGTCAATGGAGATTGGGCTCGATAACGAACCCTTCCTCTGGCTGGAACACTAGTAGATTCGGCAAAATTTCCCGTTAGGGCTAGAGTGCTCCTTCAGCCTCAGTCGCAGAAATAGACCTACGTTACATAAGTGGACCTGGTCACATCCCAACCGAATGAATGAATTAAATGTCGTGGTTTTTAAATAATCCACTCTCGTTGCTTTGAGAAGATGTATTTTTATAGGAGTATAATGTAAATTAGGATCATATTCAGCCTTAAGTACTGGCTTAATAACCAACAATACCGGTCCTTCTTTTTTTATCCTAGTCAACTTTCATCGTATAAGATAAGCGAAATGGCGAATATTCCGATGAAGGTCACAACCTAATTTTAATTGAAATAAAAATCTAACAAATCGTTTTTTGCATAGTAGATGGATTCTTCCGAAATTCCTAAGATATTTCTCTGTCTATTTATCATTTTACCGGTAACTAAACGGTGTGCAAGGTCGGTAAAAAGCAAAAAAAATTATGAAACATTTTGTATAAGTGAAGGTCATATATACGAGCTTGACGTTATTTATTAGCGCAGCCGCAAATTATGGAGGAAATAATCTAGAAATTCTATTGCAGTTGCAGTATTGTACTGACGGTAATGGAAATGATATTTTGATTTTTTCAAGAACCAGTAGTTTTTCCGTTTTAAAGTTCATTTTTAGATTTTCTTCTACTCTAAAATAAAAAAAAATTACGGCCCTGAACGACCCATGGGAGAGAAACATAAAACCCTGTACCAATCCTCTACTATTAGAGTCGTAGTAACTTTTCTTTCATATGATAAATTAAATTAGGGCACATTTTAGGAATAAGGATACAAATAATGTTAATTGTAAATTAACAACAGACAACATAGATTCAGACAACAGAGACATGTTATTAAAATTTTAAGCAGAAATAACTAAAGAACCATTTTACTAAAATCAAACAGTAAGGCTGACGTTTCTTCATCTCTAGGTAATAGTTAGGGGAAGATGAAAGCGTAATAAGAAAACTCTATAATTTTCAATATTTTTATTTTCGTAAGGTTTTTATGGGACTAGAGCATCCAAGGGAGGATTTCGCCAAGAAGGACCTAGTGAAAAGGCAGTTGAACATGATAAGGGCTACTGGTCTCTTCATATAAACGGTACAACCACAGAATACACCATCCCAAGAGGAAGCGAAGCTTGTGCTATTTCACAATTCACTTTCTGAGTGCGCATGTCTGACAGTTGCCATTTTAAGCCAGTTATCTGTCAATGACATGTGAATTTATTGTTTACATTATTTACATGTTTTTTTGTGTTTTGAACGATAAATTTTTTTTTACAAAATTACATTTATTAGTAATGGCGCCAAAAACTTGTGCAATTCGTGGCTGTCATTCAAGTGATCGATGAATAATTGAAAAACACAACAAAACTTCGATATCTATGGAGAAAAGTTTATTGTCGCTTCTTTTTTATAACTTCGTTGTCACAGATATCAGTACATTTTCTCTGTGTGTAAAATTTAATTCAGAATCTGGTGAAGTGTAACTTTTAAATATATAAATAATAAAAATTTTATATTCAAGCACCATACTTATTTTACTTTTTTATCATCATTTACTGAAATTCTTCTTATTCTAAACTGATATTATAAATATATAATCTATTATTATTGTTTCAGTTTCTAGACTCACCCTATCCTACATATAGTGCTACATAAAAACATACTCACACAGAATTTCGATAACAATATAGAAAATAAGAATCATTTGGTTAAACAATAGCTCATTATTTTTAATAATGGATGGTACCTACTCCAACAACAGAAGCTAAAACTTAAATTTATATATTTTTCACAATATTAAGTTAAGCTGTTGAATTAACTTAAATAATTCATAAATTGAGTTGAACAATTAAAACTTTGTCGAAACAAGTCATAAAAATAAACAATTATTATTTGAGATTCTTTGGTTTCACTTTTTTGCGTGTAGTTAACATTTAATTTTCATTTTTTGAACAATTTTCTCAGTGTAACTTGATCCGTTATCTGTCAACGTCAGTTTGAAGGTCACGAAATTTTGCCCCCAAAACATCAAATGATTTACGCAGGCTTTCGTTTCTTGTTTGGCTGGTGTATTCTGTGGTAAAACTTATAACACAAAAAGCCGGTGGCGGTGTCGAATCAATCAATCAATAATTAAGCTTTTTATGTCGATTTGAAAATCTAATATTTGGATTATTTAAATAGTCCGCCATATTTAGTGACGACCAAAGGGAATTTAGCGAGATAATGGTTCACATAGGACTACAATTCAGTCGTCTTTTTTCTTATACATGATCGTGGCAACTATAGCGAGAAAAGAAGCGGAAATAGAATTATAGGTTATGTTATATTGTATTAGGTTTGTTCCCGTAGCAAGTTCCTAGCTGTTATGGACATGTTACGGACATATTGTGTCTGCGCAGTATCAGAGTTCAGGCTCTGCTGGAACGCTTTTTTGATACTGCGCAGACTCAATATGTCCATAACAGTTAGGAACTTGCTACGGGAACAAACCTATAATTTAAGAGTTGTCTATAGACCATTCCAGAACATTCTAGAATGACGTCACTGACATGTCGGCCATATTGTGCTGGAGGACTCATGTCACATTCTATTCAGCTTTTATTGTTAACTGGTAAATAACGGATGATAGCTAGAATTATCTTAGTGCTATCGTTTTGTAGTTTTGTTAAGTGTGCAATGTGGAGTGGAAGAAATAAGGTATTTGTTTTTCGATTTCCGGCTGTTTTAACCAAGTCTGTGCACCTGAATCTGTTGCACTTAAATCACATAACTCCTTTGATTGCTTTATTTAATCGAATTCAATTCAGAGAGAGTTTAGTTTGGATTATATTAGAATTGGAGTACCTCGTAGCTCTTTGTCCTATCCCACTGCGACCCTTGCAGATCTATTGAGGTCCTCCCTATATTTAGAGGTATAGCTATATTCTTTTTATTAGACATATTGACCTGGATACCGCCTCCCTTACGTAGCTCTCTGCCCTCGGTTTTCCTTCTCTGAGTATGTGAAATCGCACCCTTGCTAGGCCTTCGCATTCACAGAGTATTTGCTCCGCGGTTTCGTTTTTTTCCTGGCAGAACCTACAGAGGCTGTCATCTGCTAGGCCAATTGTGTTTCCTCAGCCTACAATGTCCGGTCAGCATTCCCACCATCATCCTCGTCGTTTCTCGACTGTGACATAGTAGGTCGCGTGTCAGTTTGGCCGAAGTGCTTTTAAGAAATAATTTAGCGTGCCTCTGCCCTGGGTTTTATACCACCAGCGTAACGCCTGGTTCAGAGACAGTTTACTGACTAAACAATTTTTTATTTTTTTTATTATACAGATTGCGAAAGTTCTATTCGCTACATACGATACGGGAAAATATTAGAAAAACTACTTGATAGAGAGAGAAGAATAATTGTACGGAGTCAGCGATGGACCTGTGCTCAGTGCCCCCCATTTTAACCGCTGTTGCCAAATGTACTTATCTATAAAAGTTATTCCCATTTTTTGCCGGCAACAATGTTATATACCAATAATTGTTAAATCGAAAGCACTGTATAGATTTTATTTATTGCAGATTGTAATTTGTCCAAATTTTTTCTTGAATTACATTATTTTATTCTTATTTTTCAAAAGTCAATAATATTACCAATCTCGATTTATTTTCTCCCACTAAATACATCGTTATCCCGTGTTAAAAGTCAAATGTAAAATGAGTTATTTATTCCTTAGAAAGTACTAAACATTCTAAACTGGCAACGCTGCTTTCATATCAGATTGGTAGCTGGAACTGAACACACGCCCAGCGCTGACTGCGAACAATTATTCATCTCACTCTTTCAAGTAGTTTTTCTTTTATTTTCCCTGTCGTACTTGTATAAATCGTATGTCTCGCGATCTGTATATATAAAATATTATATTACATTGACATTGTAATTGTCTGTCTGACAAACAATCAACTGACTCACAGCACATTCCAAAAAACACAAGCCAGGATTGCCAGATCGATTTTTTATTTCATCGGTAAATACTTTGAAAAAAATTCAGTAGATTTATTTTATGCTATAAAAATTTTAGGAAATAATAAAGAAATAAGTCTATGTCGTCAAAAATATGTATTTTTAATAATATTTCCAACACAATAAAAACAAACAAAACAAAAATGTTTATAAAAAAAGCAAACATGTACCTAATTGCTAATATAAAAATACTACAAATATCCCAACATAAAGTTACCCAGCTACTTGTACTTATTTTGAACTGAGGTACCGACTAAGTTCAATTAGATACGCAAGGCCAAGAAAGATTTCTGGATAAACTGATGACAGAGTATTAGTGAGATTCCGCTGCAGCCAGAAATCACAAGATCCTATTCAAAGGGAAATTCAAGGCTCGGGATCCTATGGCATCTACACGTCTTCCAGAAAGCCGACGTTGGCGTTACATCGATGGCCCATGGCGAAGGATAAGTGCGTACTAAAGTGGGTTGCAGCATTAGTATTTCATGTAATGTTTTACATATTGTTACAGGGGGTGCCACTGGAAGAATTTCTGATGATGCTGTTTTCAGGATTTTGATTAAAACTATTGTGTGTAATACACATATAAGCAATAGTAGTTGTCTTGACCTGTATACCCAATTTCGTGTTCTTTCAGCTCGTATCGTCTCATGAGATACGTCTAGTTCTAACAATAAAAATACTTGCCATAATGTAACGACTTTCATTAAAAGTCTATTAAATTGTACATAAAAATGAACTTTGTTTATACAGGTTTGGTTACATTATTTTGTAAAAGGCATTAAACACAAAACCGCAAATAGTTTAAACTATTTCCCGCCAAATATTTCAAACTATTTCATTAACTGCTAATACATTAAAAGTGCACCCACGCGATCATTTAGTTGATATTTAGTTTACGCGCAAGCGCAACTTATCAACCGGGAAAAATTACGGGATTCAAAATAGGATGCAGTCGTACCTTTTGTAGCGGCAATGTGTCTTATGTCTTTTTCCACTGTCCCACTGACAGTTCTCGTCAGGTCTGTAGTTTGTTGTTTACGGTCAATTATTATTTATGAAAAGTGAATATTAATCTTATTGTTAGATTTATTTAAATAATGAAAAAATATACATAGATACACGGAAAACATCAGCATTTTGAAAGTTTTCAAGTATTTTCAGTTAGAAAAAGAAGCTGGTGATTATTAATTTCATACCCTTTTCGAATTTGGCTAAATACGATCCTGATGATTTTATTTATTAAATTTAAGGCTAGCTATATGTCAAAATAGCGAATAAAATAAACGACATACCCAAAACCCGGATGTACTATATCTTCGATAATTTGACAAACCTTCTGTCAGAAGAGTATTAGGTCGACTAATTGACTTTTCACTTTTAGATGTAGATGAGAATCACTCGATTTGTTTACGTTCTTATTCGTGTATCACGCTCTGAGTTCTTGTGACCTAATTTGTTTCTGAGAGCTTTAAAAATGGATAAAGCCGAAAAAAAATCTTTGTATTCCAAGTATTGCATTGTTCCAGTGTGTAAATCAACGTCTATTAAAACTCACGACAAAATATTTGTTACTTTACCTGGTGGGTGGAGCAAGCAAAAATACACTTAAAAGAAGGGCATTACTTTTGTTTGTGAAGACCATTTTAATGTAAGTACCTACTTCTATGCTGGTAATTTTTATTCTTAAATAGTTTGAGGTTATGTACCTATATGTCCAGGAATCAACATTAAAATAGTTATTTATGATATGAGTGTTAAAAGTGAGGTTTTATTTTGTGAGTGAAAACGTTTGTGAAATGAGCGGAGCGAATTGAACAATTTCACGAACAAAATAAAATCACTTTTAACACAAATACCATACAATGTTTTTTGTACAACTTCCCTATTTTGATAATGAAACGAGCGAATTTGCAATGACAATAAATTCAAAATGCATTTTAGTATTCAAATAATCAAAAGATTGTTGTGAATGGCAGACGTTGCCAACGTTATGATTACTAACAAATGAGAAAAGACGCTGTCATTTGAATTTCAGTGTTAAAAATACTTTTAACACTAGTGTTAAAAGTATTTTTAACACGCTGCTATGTAAACAATCGTTTTTAACATTGTTTGCTATCATTAAAAGTGTCACTTTTAATGACATTTGTACAAAAACATCATTTTCTCACGACCACACATCGAAATATGGTTGGTATATATTATAAAAATAAAACATAGTTTAAATCGTACTTACGATAATGCTTTAACTCCTCTTATTTCCTCTGCATTAAAGCAGCTGTTTGACTTCATAAATTCAAGCAGCATAAATGAGTCTACTTAGGGCAAGTTATCAGTTTGTGCTTTTACAAAACCTTCGCTAGCCATATCTTTACTCACAAAATATGAAAGAATCGTCACTGAACACTGAACTAGTAAATAAAATATATTCTTCCAAAAGTTTTGAAATATCCTCAGAAATATCGAATATTTATGTCTACTTTCCACTTTACGTTGACTTTTAAAAATAAAAAAAGCACACACAAACACGTAATGGTCTCAAACAAACATATAAATTATATTTTTACATCTATGAAGCAATTAATAGTTGATTAAAATACAATATAAACACACAACTACACAGAACCTAATGCGATACCGGCCATATTGACATAAGTAAACACAAGAGATATGACATCACACGTATCATCGGTAGCGTTCGGAAATCCTCGGGTTGTGGTCGGAAAGTGCATTGAAATTTGAATTTTATTTTAAGATTTGGGAGTAATTTCCAATGAAATCTGGTATATTTCCTATTATTAGTAATTTTTGATATAAACTTTACTATTATAAATTAATATCCAAGCAAAATATGAAATATGCGTGTACTCTATTATGTGGGGTGGACAAATTTTATTGAAATGCTTTGTATATATAAAGCACACTAATAAAATCGACGTAAACAAAATATAAGTAACAACTTACCATATCAAATTTTAGTGTTAATAGCGAATTGGGCCGATTCGGTGCTGGTCCTTTTATTTACCGAGCGGGGTCAGGGGGAGACAAACTGACAAGAACGTAATTTATCTTTCTAATTAAAGTTAACTTGTGCCGATACTAAAGTGACTGCCTTCACTTAACACATTCAGTTCAAGTTCAATTTTGATATTGGTTTAGTCAGTCGTTTGGTAGTTGTCGAGTGTCGCGTTTTTGTCGAGTCGGTTTTCTTGTACGTACCTACCAGTTTTTATTTTTTTATTTATTTATTTCCATTTTGAAAAAGATGAGATTCCAAACCATCTTCGATCAAATCAACGAATTGGAACGCATCGAAGGAGACTATGAAGGATTTGATGAATTTCACGTTACCAACGAGGTAAAATATTTATTGAATTCAATTCTTAAAAGAGAAAAGTTTTTCGTTGACATTTTTTTTAATGTAGTAGTAGTGGAACTCCTTGGTTTGTTCGTCTTGCCTTATTAATATGATAATTAGAATTTCGAGCGTTCAACTATATTAGACCGGTAGCCCATGGTCATGTATAGACTTAATTTTTTTGAATGGAAGCCGTTTTCACCATCTAGTTTAACGTGAAAAGCAAGTAGAATAAGGCTATTGCCCAAGACCCAAACTTGCTAATCAACGATACAGGAAGCGGCGGATTCAAGACATTGGAGGCCCTAGGCAAGGCTTCTCGAGCGGCCCCTGCAACCGGGATGTATTTTTTTAAATTTATCCGAAAATGGCAAGTTTTTAGGTTTTTTAAGGGCTGTTTTGAAACAAATTAAACCTCAAAAACCAACAGGAAATAGTTATTTTCCTAAGTGATACTTTCCCGCACGCGACTGCAGTTAACCCGAACGACGCGGAGCGGAGTTCGGGCAAACGGTCAAGGGCGGGAAAGACACTTTACGCATGAGTTAGGAACATTATTTTTTCTACGACCGTATACACACATGCATATTTAAAACTTTAACTAAAAACTACTAATTATTATAAATATTATTATCAAGAACACAATTTGTTGCATTTTGTAAATTACTTAAAATGGCCAGTCCAGTGAAGTTATTTGGTGTAACTGGTGATTTGGAAATTTCACTTTCCCGCACTATTGCGGGAAAGTGACACTTTCAAAACTAAAATGCGTGCGGGAAAATGGGTTAAAACGCACGGTCGCAGAAAAATTAATTTCTGGTTGACTTTCTTTGAAATAATTATTTCATGGATGTTTTAAAATCACAAGTTTGTCAACAACTCTTACTCTTAGAAGTGAAAAAGTCATTATTTTGAATTTAGAGGGGTTGAAACGGTTTTTACGGTTATTCTCGTAAACTATTGGTCTCATAAGAAAAATTTAGAGAAATTTTTTATTGCAAATTATATTATCTACAGCTTTTGTTATAAGAGAAAATGTACAGAAATTAGAGAAAAAAAATTATATTATATTAATGATTTGCACTAATTGCACTGTAAAACCTTAACTATTGACTCATTTAAAATATGTTTTGAAAAGTTGTTCCTCAAAATACGATCTACAAAAATGGACTTGCCTTGCGGCCCTAGGCGGTTGCCTAGTCTGCCTAGTGGTAAATCCGCCACTATACAGGTGACATTGAAAATCATATATGGAAAATTATTAACAAATTAATGTTTTTAATATCTACTAAGATAGCAAAATATTCACTTATCAACCCTTAGTATTGCTTGGAATTGTATGTAATTTTTTTTATGATAAGTAGTAGGTATACTTGTGCGAACTTAAAGTTGTCGGCTTTTTGTTCGACTGTAATTCGATACGATACCGTCATAGTCCGCAATATAACTTAAAGGGGATATACGATTAGATAGCTGCATTAAAAATATTACGTCCACTATACCATAAGAGCCTTCATGTATCATGAGCTACTAACTGTCCTATTACGCCAAGCAATAGGTGAATATTTTTGACAAAAATCCTAGTAGAAAACGGATGATGCAATCATATCAAAGACATTGCGTAGTATCATTTTGATATGTTTTGGACACGCAAATGTTGTTCAGTCATTTGTTATAAACATTTAAAACGAAAAAAACCTTATTTTTTTTTGTTTTTTTTAATACGGCAAAACGTACTGAAGCAATCTCAATGGTATGCAGAAATAAATTGTAGATAATTAAAATACGAACAAAATGAGGGGTCGAGCAAGTCAATCGGATAATTAGGAGCCGAGAAAATCAAGAAAATCCGAGGGAAAATCCGGAAAATTAGTAATTTTTTTGAAAATTCATATTCTCGTCATTTTTCATTAGCAAGAGCTGAAACTTAGTACTAAAGAAGTTCTTCGTATGCCCTTTATATGCGCGAAGAACAGACGCCAAGCAACGGTTACTTTGATCGCAATTGCAATTTTAATTTTTTTCAGCGTGGTCGATTGTCCGATTTTAAATTTTGAAACGGTTTTGAAAAGTATAGACTTAGAGCAACAAAACGTATGTTATCGATTTCTATTAAAATAATGTGAAGTCGGCCAAAAACGTACGCTAAAAATGACCGAGCGACAGAAAGTAACGGAGTAGAGGGGCAGCGGGGATTAAGGCGGCATACTATATTATAGATATACAAGCACGCTGGCGCTCGGTGTAATCGTTAATTTTAAGCGGTGCTTTTGGCCAACTTCGCAATATTTCATTACAAATCTAGAATATGAGTTTTGTTGCTCTACCTTGACACTTTTCAAAACCTTTTCAAATTCAAAATCGGACAATCGACAACGCATCCAGACACTTTGACAATTATCGTATGAAAAAATTGAAATTGCAATTGCGATAAAACTAACCGTCGCTTGGCGTCTGCTCTTCGCGCATATAAAGGGCATACGACGAACTTTTTTTGTACCAAGTTTCAGCTCTTGCTTATGAAAAATGACGAGGATATGAATTTTCAAAAAAATGCGGTTTTTCCTGATTTTCTCGGTTCCTAATTATTCGATTGATTTGCTCATTTTGTTCGTATTTTAATTATCTACAATTTATCACTACATACCATTGAGATTGCTTAAGTACGATTTACGCTATATGAAAAAAAAACTAAAAAAATAAGGTTTTTTTCCTTTTAAATGTTTATGACAAATTACTGAACAACATTTGCATGTCCAAAACATATCAAAATGATACTACGCAATTATGGCATCATCCGTTTTTTACTAGGATTTTTGTCAACAGTAAAAACACAAGAGCTTTTTTTTATCGGATAAATTTCTCTTTGCAACGAAACAGTTTTGCCAATCACTAATTTTACGAGAAAAATTGACATGATAAAATCGCGACACCGAAGGTGGAGCGATTTTATCTTATGTCAGTTTTTCGAGCAAATTTAGTGATTGGCAAAACTTTGAGTTAAAGAGAAATTTATCTGATAAAAGAAAAGCTCGAGTGTTTTTTGGCAAGATAAATTAACGACAGAATATATGGATTAATTGCTGTGAAATTATAAGTAACCAAACTTGCGACTAATTGTCATTGTGTAAAAGTGATATCCGCTTACTAGATATTGAGGAAGAGGAGTTTTTATCGCGATAAAAAAGGATGCACCTTTTTTATCGATGTCAAAGTGACAATAGCATTTCCATGTATATGACATTTTGACATTGGAGTTAATTTATCAATAGTAAAAACACAAGAGCTTTTCTTTTATCAGATAAATTTCTCTTGTTTTGCCAATCACTAATTTTACGAGAAAAATTGACATGATTATCTAATGTCAGTTTTTCGAGCAAATTTAGTGATTGGCAAAACTTTGAGTTGAAGAGAAATTTATCTGATAAAAAAAGCTCGAGTGTTTTTTGGCAAGATAAATTAACACAGAATATATGGATGAACAACAACAGTAAAAGTAACCAAACTTGCGACTCATTGTCATTGTGTAAAAGTGACGTCCGCTTACTAGATATTGAGGAAGAGAAGTTTTCATCCGATGAAAAAGGATGCACCTTTTTTATCGATGTCAAAGTGACAATAATATTTCCAGGTATATGACATTTTAACATTGGAGTTAATTTATCAAAAATATTTACGTATTGCTTAGCTTAGTATGCCACTAATGTTTTTAACATCTACTAAGATAGCAAAATCTTCGGCACACATTGGTTAACCCTCTCTTATCAACTCTTAGTATCGCTTGGAATTGTATGTCATTTTTTGTATTATAAATTAGTACCCTAAGAGCCCACATGTATCATGGACTACTGTCCAATATGGATAAATCCATTTTGTGTTATTTTAGATGAAAATTAAGTTCGTGCTTGATATTGACTACTAAGGGCGAGTTGTATCAAATACTTAAACTCGGTTTAATGATAACTGATGTTTAGACTGTGGCTGATTGATGTATTTATTATCAACAATCACATCAGTCTAAACATCAGTCATAATCAAGCCGAGTTTAGGTGTTTGGTACAACTCGCCCTAAATGTTTTATGTGCTGAGTTCCAGTGATAATTTTGAGATTAAAAGATCATTTTTTATATTTACTGATGAATTTGCGACGTGCTAAGAAAGTGTGCTATTTTTTAAATAAAAAGTGGCGTAAGTTCTTTCAAGACAACAAAACAATTTACGACATAATATTCGATGTGCTAAGTTTTCTTTAAATATTGTACGAAAATGCTCATTTTTTTTTTCATCTTTATTGTGAATTATTTCTTTATGTTTCTGGTCGATTGACTCATTTTTAAGCTAAAATATAGGTAATTCATTGTATTTACTGCTATGTGCTAAGTGCGCTTGGCTTTTTTAGTGTAAGTTTTCTATAGGTGTCTTCATACATTTCACATGTACTGAGCTTCTTTAGTACAAAATGTTGCTTTTTTCATTATTATTGATACATTTCTAATGAATATTGGGTCATTTCTTCAGATTCACTTCTGCTTCACAAGTTTCTGATCTTTTGACTTCTTATTAATTTTTTAGGCTAAAAAGTAGCTAATTTACTGATAAATTTTTGATGTGTTAGGGTTTTTTTCAAATAAAAGTAAGTTTTCTTCATACATTTTGCTGATTATTTTTTGACGTTTCTTAAAACCAATGAAATGCTTCTTTATTTGTCACAAGGGTAAGTTTCAACCAATTAGGTATGTCATTATTATAGTGGGAATAAATCTCTTGTGACTATTTTCGGGAATAATCACTGTGGCTTTTATTTGCCTAGCAAGTGTCAGATAGTTATCAAAATAATTACCTAATTGTGTCAACGCGATATATTAAATGGGTGAAAATTATCGGTTTAGTACTTAGACTATTAAATGCAGAAATATCAAAAAAGATTTTAGAAACTACTTCGAAGAATACTCTAATAAGTAATCAGTCTATATGGAGACAATTTAAGACCTTCACCAAAGAAAGAAATTATATTCTGGATCAATCTACTACAACAGCCACTCTGGCATTGATTTTGATAGATTGGGCTTATAACATGAAAAGAAAAGAATTAAATTTTTCAATAATTTTACGATAGTCTTTTTTATTGTAAAATTTTGTGAATCAAAAAATAATCTAGTCAAATATAACTCGCGAGTTCCATAAATTAGAAAATAATTTGACAGATTTTGTTCAAACTTATTTTCAATTTATTCTCACTCTCTTATTATATTATTACTGAATATTATTTAATGTGCTGTGCTTTCTTACGTCACAATGTTAAATTTTTATTCATTTTATGGATAAATTTCTAAGGTTTTAATATGAAAAATAGCTAATTAATTGTATTTGCTGCTAAATTTTTAATGTGCTGAGGGCCAGATTCATGATGTTTTTAAAGGAACCTTCAAGCGTAAAAGGTCGTTTGTAGTGTAGTGATCTGTTTCATAACCAAAAATTCACCATTAATGCTTCCTTCAATTTAAATGTCAAATTTTTACCATTTTTGAAGCTTAAAAGCACTTTTAACAGACAGATGTCAACTCAGATTTTAAGTGTATTTTTTATAGTTTGGTTGGTTTGGTTATTGCTAGTTGAACTAGTTCTAAACACGTTAAAGCATTAAAAATGTATCACTGGTTAAGTTTTAGTTCTTCTTCCTCGAGCTCTTCAGAAGATCAAGACATTGTTGCTAATTAATGAACATTTTAATAGATTAGTTTAAAAATATGTATTAGGTACTCAAGTATGGAGGCATTTAATAAAATTATGATGACATGTAAAATTTGAAATAATTTATTTAAAGAAATATTTACTAACTAATTAGAGATATAAATTAATATGATCAATGGGAACTAAAATTCTTTTCCGCTTTCATAATTTCTAAATATAATAAGCTCATCTTTTTTTTTGTGCTCTTCTTCATCACGCGTTGATGTTTATTACCGTTATAAATGTAAACAATAAAAATACGGAAAGTGTTGTACTCAATTCAAACCACCAAATAAAACTAAACATAAATTCTGTCAAAAATCCGTCAAATTAAGGAGGAACCTGACGAGCAGTGCAGCCAACATAGTATATTCAAGCCTAAATGGGGATTTTATCATGAGGACGCGACCATACTATTATGAAACTGACCCTAGTTTTAAAAGAACCTTTAAGTTAAAGGACCCTTTAGTTGAATGCCCATTTAAGCAATGATTATAAAACTGGCCCTGAGTTTGCTTGGTATTTTTCAGATGAAATGTAAGTTTTCTATAACTGTTTTTCTGAGTTTTTAATGTACTGAAAATATTCATTTTTCTTATTTATTGATAAATTTCTGATGATTTGCAAGTTAATTACTTAAATGGTCTGCTAAGTATCTTCTGTAAGTTCCTTGTGGCATTACTTATTATTTTTTCTCTTATTTTTTGGGAATCAAACCACAATAATGTTTTTTATTTTTTATTTCGACGTTTCGGTAGCGTTCCAGCTACCGTTGTCAAGATTAACTAGTAATAAAATAATTTTTGGTCCCTATCTGACACAACGAAAAAAATATGACAACTAGACAATCAATAATATTTTGCTAAGCTTTCAATCTACTGACTTTCTATTGAATTTTTATGATAAACGATAAGTAATTAGTTGTATTTACTGCTAAATTTTTAATGTGCTGAGTTTTCTTGGCATTTTTGAAGATGAAAAGTAAGTTTCTAAGTGTTTGGCTGACTTCTTCCTTAAGTAAAAATGTGACATTTTAAATGTGCTGAGTTTGCTTGGCACATATAACGGCACTGAAACGCCATGGTGGTTGGTGGTTTGCGCTGAGACAGATACTGCAAATAAAATATACAGTTCTATAATACCTTAACTAGCTAGTATATCAATAAAATACACTGTGTTATTGATAAGATCCGACATAGGGATTCCTGTACAAAACTGTCAAACGCGAGATAACTTTTTTACCAAATAGCGTTCATAAAAAATAATAACAGATTTGGAAAGGTCGTTGGAAAATAAGTTCAAATGCACTTTCAATTTTCTTAAATTTGCTCTGATTTAATAAAAATATGTATAGTTATGTTTAAAAAAGTCGAACTCCATTTTCATACCACTTTAGAATATTTTTAACCGCGTAGGAGATAGTCAGACAGACATAAGCACGGTAAATTTGAAAGTTGAACGTGAAGTATCGCGGTTCGAATCCCCACTGTGGTGTTTTTTCGTTAGATTGTTGTTCATTTGCCCAGAATCGTTGATTAAGTTTGGGGTTCAATAACTCGGGATTAAATTATCCGAATTGAACGTTCAAAAAGCCAAAAGTTGTGTTTTTCCAAGTCCTCTAAGTGGGTACTTTCAGATTTCAATTAAAATGACAAACCGCACAGATATCTTAATTGTTACTAATTATATATATATGACTATACATTCCCATGGGAATTGTAGTCACACCCACAAGTGGGTGTCTTGTCGATCCATTTAACATGGGGGATCAGTCTATTGTAGTATTTTTTTCTATTCCTAGATATTGTGATGTGACTTGGTTTTTTCTACGATTTTACGCCACAACTATCTATCTTTCACTTTATGTTTCGCTTCCTTCACATTCATGATATTTAAATCCGCGTTTACTTGGTCTTCCCATCTTGTTTTAGGTCTTCCCCAAGCTCTGTCTCCAACTGGTATCCATTCTATTATTTTTCTCAGTGTTTCATCTCCACTTTTTCTACAAATGTGTCCGTACCATCCCAGTCTGCGTGCTTTTATATATTTTACAATGTCTCCCCCATTATTTTTTTGTACAATTTCATAATTCATTAGTCTTCTGCATTCTCCTTCTCCCGTTTTAACTAGTCCGAATATTCTCCTCATAATTTTTCTCTCGAATATCCTTAATTTATTTTCTTGTTTTTTTGTCAGATTCGCTATTTCAGCGCCATAGGTCACCACTGGTCGGATCGCTGCCTTGTATATTGTAATTTTTGTGTTTTCACTAATTTTCTTATTTTGAAGGTATCGTCTGTATTTGAAGGAAGCTCTATGTCCAGCTTGTATCCGCTAATCTATTTCTGATGTTCTATCGTTATCTCCTTTTAAATAGATTCCTAAATACTTGAAACTGGTCACTACTTCGTATTCGTATTCTCTTATCTTAATTGACTGCTGTTGAAATCTATTTCTGGTTATGAATATTGCTTTAGTTTTTTCTTGATTTACCTTCAGTCCTCTCTTTTCAGCTTCTATCATCAGTTTTATAAAGATTTCTTTAAGTTCTTTCAGATTTCTTGATATTATAGCTATGTCATCTGCATACGCTAAAATTTTTGTCAATTTTGAAATTATGGTACCACTTAAACCAACAGCTTTAATGACACCATCCAATGCAATATTAAAAAGCGTTGTAGACATTGTATCTTCTTGCCTCACACCGCTATTAAATTCAAATTCTTTTGTTTGCCCTTTTTCTGTCCTCACTCTTGCTGTCGATCGTTCCATAGTCATATTTATTAGTCTTCTCATTTTACTCGATACCCCAATGTTTTTCAAATCTTCTTCAAGATTCTCTCTGTTATACTATCGAAAGCCTGTTTAAAGTCTATAAATAGTATATTCTGATCAATGTTAAATTCATAACTTTTTTCAATAATTTAGGTCATTATGTGAATTGGGTCCATAGTTGACTTTCCTTTCCTGAATCCATATTGATAATCACCTATTTTTCCTTCTATCTTGTCTCTTAGTCTTTCGTTTAAAATTGTTGTGAAAATTTTATAGGCAGAGTTTAATTACTAAGGTAAAATTTTAACCACTTTTTTAAACTAACGTCCGAGACGATTAAACCGAAAAAATTGTTGATTAAATCATTGCATACGATAGCTGTAACCTTCTAGTATGTGTAAAAACATTATTGTAAGTTTAAAAAAAATTTTGTGGCACATGTCTTTGTTCTAACAATGTCTATTTCTTTTACCTAATGTTTATTAACAATTAGATTACTCAGCAACTAAATAAGATATCGAAACCGAGTTTGTTGCATTCAGTTCGTGAATAAATAAAGTTTTATGAGAAAAAATAATTATTCACATTTCTTTATAAGTCGCATTAGTATTTTGCGTCCGAAAAAAGCTGTTTTTTCAATTTTTTTTACCTATTCAACCGCTGTGGCTGCAATGATTGGAGTTTTTAACCACGGGATTTTATAGCAAATTTCACGCTCTATAACTTTGTTTTTATACATATGCACGATAAACTCAATACTTTTCAAGTAAAATTCGAAAACATGTCGAAAAACAAGGCCATTTTTGGTTGTTTTCGCTATAAACTGTTATTGCGCAATTAGTACAGCCTAAAAACCGGTGGAGGCAACGGATTATCCTTAACTATGATACTTTTGAGAGATTCCATCAAAAATCTCACTTAATGCTCTCACATACATGTTTTGATAGTTTTTGGGCTAACCCAACTGGATTATAGGTACTATTAGGATTTGTGAAAAATAAGTTCTCTTTCTGTACGGGTATATTGGTATTTATTATTGTAGTGGTATATAAAACTTGCGGTAATGGTCCTTTATGAATTCAACGACGTGAGTTATGACCTACATTACCGCTCGTTAAATAATATACTATTACTATGTTGATACAGTCAGCCAGAAAACCAGGAGTAACTCTCGCGTTTGAGTTTATATTTTATCTAAGATCGTGAGAAAAAAACCTTGCCTTTGATAGTAAAACCAATAAAGCTTGTCTTAGTCACTTTCTTAACACTATTTGTTGAGGATCTTGACCTATAAAAAAGATTGTCTGCAATCAAAGTACTTATTTACCATAATATTATAACATCATAGATAAGCATAAAACAAATCAATCTCTACCGATAAAGTTTTAAAAAAATATTGTCAATACAATATGAATTACTTATTACTGCTCGTAAAGTATTGTCGATTAATCATCTGAATTATTTATTATATATCTTGACTTACAAAACGTTCTATGCTATTTGTTTCAATTGAAACTAATTGACAGCACTAACAATTCGCGGTTCTAAAAATTTATATTGTCCAGTCAGATGTTATATCAAGCATTCCTATTAAAAATAATAGACTCTATTAATAACATTTTTTATTGTATATGTTACGGTGAATGCATACTCTTGGGAAATGTACACTTTTACCGTGAAATGTGTACATTTCCCAAAAAGTTAGGTATATGTGAACTGAATACAGGGTGTCCAGAAACTCTCCTGCGGAAACTACAGTTACTAGAGGTGATTTTAAGTCGAATTAGCTCAAATTACCTCAATCCGAAAATGCTTCCTAAGGAAGCTACAACCCTTTGAAGAAGACGTCCTCACACAATTCTTACATAATCGAAGATTCTATTTCTGCTATAAAATACAGGGTGTTCCATTTGAAAGAAGAAAGAAAATGACAGGTTCGAGTTTCCGTCCACCCTGTATACAAAAAAGCAAATAATGAAAAGTTATTAGAATATGGAGATATTGCATCATATAACGAAATTCTGTTTGGCAAAATACATTTTTTTTCTTCAACGTACAACAAGCTACAGAGCGTTGATTCACCTACGATTTTCACATAAACGTGTCCATATCTTTTGAAGAACTCTGTATAACGTGGCAAAGCCTTATATCAAAAGCTTCAAAAAAATGTAACCAATCCGAATTCGGTATAATATACAGGGGTTCCACTCTGTATAGTTCGATATAATTTCAAAATATGGACCTTCAACACATCTACTATTTTTGTTGGTAACATTTTTTGATATCTCTTAAAGTAATGCATATACCGAAGTTTGTCGTAAGATTGGTACACCCTGTATGTACATGTGTATGTAATGTAACGTGTACTCTTGCCTTCAAGTTTCGGTAAATGTATAGACCTTCATGTCTTAGGAAAAGTTGGAATACAAATAAATTAAAAATGTTGTTGCAGTAAAAAATATTTATAGTAAATTATATTTCTTTCTCTTGTTTTTTAAATTTCACTTCGGACAAGAAATGTTGATCGCACTGCTTTAGTGATGAAATGCATTGTAATGCAAACTAGCTTATTCAAGAAGGGGAAGAGAATAGAATCATTGTATTGGCCGTTCCCCTTATTGAATCATTTGATATGCGTGTTACAAAGCATTGGATATTTGTCATAAATGGGAACGGTGAATGCATATAATACTTTGTAACGCGCATATCAAGTTAATCAAGAAGGGGAAGGGTAATTCCAATGATTATATTCCCTTTCCATTCTTGAATAACTTGATGATCATTACAAAGTCTTGGATATCATAAGGGGAAGGGTGAATCCAATGATTATATTCCCTTCCCTTTCTTGAATATATTAATGTTCATTACAAAGTATTGGATATATTTTAAGGGGAAGGGAGAATGTAATGATTATATTTCCTTCCCCATTTTCTCACATTTACTCACAATTACCAAAACGACATGGTCATTGTGAATTCAATGTACATTTCCTTTCTTTGAAATTGTAAATGTTAGTTGAATGCACTTTACCCAAACGAGGAGGCAAATGTGCACATTTATCAGAAAAGGTGTACATTTGCCGCAATATCTACTTTAACCGTAACATGTACACTGAATACAGTAGGTACTCACTACATCAATACAAACACATAATGCTAACCTACTCGCGTTATCTGAAGGTAAAGTAGATTCAGTTTCACGTAAGAAGAAGCTTTTTGAAGTTGCAATCGTATGCACGAACTTGTCAAAGTCAACGTCATATTGTAAAAATGACATTCGACTTCAAATCAGTAGCGTAACGTTTTCCACATTTTGTAGATTAACACAAAATGTAAGAGAAAAACGTGAAAATCACATTTACAATTGACTGTTCGAAACATCGAGGTAAAATAAAAAGGACGGAAGTTAAGCGTGGTAGTGATTTAACCAACTTTCGACGGAAGTCGCTATATTGAGAAGCCACATTAGTGACATTAGTCATCAATTCTTGTGTCAACATAGATAACCTCAATGTACTTAAATGTGTCAAATTGAAAAGCCACGTTGAAAAAATAGTGATTTTCAGTATTAGAAAGGTTATTTATGAATATTAGTAGTATCTTCTGTAAGTTCCTTGTGGCATTACTTATTCTTTTTTCTTATTCTTTTGGGAATCAAACCACAATAATGTTTTTTATTTTTTATTTCGACGTTTCGGTAGCGTTCCAGCTACCGTTGTCAAGATTAACTAGCAATAAAATTGATAAAATAATTTTTGGTCCCTATCTGACACAACGAAAAAATATGACAACTAGACAATCAATAATATTTTGAAGTTTAAGACTACAAAACTTTTTTGTCAAGTTTTATTAAGGTCCATTCATAGTAGATCACACCTCTTGTAAAATGTGAAATAAAATATTTTATTTCATGACATTCTAACGATATGATAGTCTACTAGAAATGGAATCCAGAGAAGTGCACGTTCCAGGAACGGTTTTTTTATTGGGATAGAGCTTTTTTAGCTTATTTTGGAAATGTTGTTAATAAAACGCGTTTGTTGTTACTTTTTTGTGTATGATCATTTTTGTTTTCAAATTATGTATAACTCAGTTTGGTGATTTTGTGTATTGAAGTGTGTATCGATTAACAACTATTCCAATGATAAATCATAAGAAAACCTGGATAAAAACTTATGATGCTATCCTGATAACGCAGGTGATTGATTATTGGAAATTTCTCTTTCTAACATTGGTAACCAAATTTGACTACATTCGGCTGAAGTACTAGCTACACATTTATCTGAATTTAGTTGTATCAAAGCACTTGCTTTGATTTTTCGTCTTTTATTATTGGGCTCTTTCAATATTATTTTTGTCGAATCCCATTGAATTTTATGCCCCTCTTCCCAAGCATGTTTACAAATACCTGACTTAAAGAACTCCCTATCTTTGATGTATTTTTTATGTTCACTTATTCGGACTTTCATATCGTTAGAATGTCATAAAATAAAATATTTTATTTCACATTTTACCAGAGGTGTGATCTACTATGAATGGACCTTAATAAAATTTGACAACAAAGTTTTGTAGTCTTAAACTTCAAAATATTATTGATTTTCTAGTTGTCATATTTTTTCGTTGTGTCAGATAGGGACCAAAAATTATTTTATTAATTTTATTACTAGTTAATCTTGACAACGGTAGCTGGAACGCTACCGAAACGTCGAAATAAAAATTAAAAAACATTATTGTGGTTTGATTCCCAAAAGAATAAGAGTAAAAAGAATCATTGAACCTTCATTTTTTTGACCTCACATCATTTTCATTATTGTTTTAATAACAGCCTCAACTTTTTATTTAATTTGTTAAAAATTTTGTTGTTAATATTTTATTATTATTGTTGTTGTTGTTATTACGCGGCGGCGCGTATAAGCCGCTCTTTCACCCGCTTTTTCACCTTTATTTATTTTTTATGTTCACTTATTCGGACTTTCAATGGTTTCACCTAAATAGAATTTGTCGCATTCACAAGATATCTGATATATGCAATTTGATTGTTGTTCATTTTTTGGTTTCGTTTTTGTTAAGATAGATCTCAAAGTATTGTTAGATTTAAAGCTGGTTCGAATGTTAAATTGATTACCAATTTTCTTAATTTTTTCTGACAAACCCCTAACATACGGTATTGTCAAGTTTTTAAAAATTATGTTAGCTGAATTATTAATATTATTGTTATTCTTATGGGGTATTAACATTTAAATCATTTTTCAGTAGAGTTTTCTCCTTTGTGAAATGATTATCATTAGAACAAATGATTCTGGCCCTATCGTATAAAGATTGTACTACCCCTTTTTTAACGCTTATAGCATGATTTGATTCAAAATTCAAATACCTATTAGTGTGTGTTGGCTTCCGATAAACACTTGTTTCATACCCTGTAGGTGTTTTATTGATAAGAATACCCAAAAATGGTAAAAAATTGTTATTTTAAATTTTAATTTCAAATTTTATAGATTTTTCTCCTTCATTTATATTTATCAAAAAATCATTTAGAGATACTAAGTCATAAGGCCATATTGTTGATATTCAGTTGTACAATAGTGTTATAAAATTTTTGAATGTACCAATATCTGGTATCAATTCTCTAACAACAAAAAGTACCACCTTAAAAATATGCATAATGACAGTTTTTTGTTTCCCCTAATTGAATAATTTAATGTACGCCTCTGGTTTATTTATGGAAGTCTGCCATATTCAGAAGCTACTTTGGTCGATGATTCTTTATACTGTTATGTTCTCTCCTCTTTCTTTCACCTCGTTGATTCTACCTGAGAAATCAAAAACTGTTTGACAGCCCTGTACATATTTTTCAAGTCAACGAGACGCCCCTGTTTATTTTCAAGTGTTCGTTAGTGTCTGAATTTTTTCTACTATAAGTATTAATTCTAGAAATTTTATTGAGAAACTTGATAAATTAATGCCTCATAGATTAATCAAATCTTTAATCTAATCTTGTCGTGCAAAATGTATTGGGCCAATAAACTCTTGATATAATCTTAAATTTTTTATATTATAATTTTTAAAAGTTTATAGGTGTGTTTGGTATAAACAAAGTAATCATAAAATTTAAAATTTTTCACATTTTTATTACAAATCATTGTTATATTCCTTATCGAGTATTTCTAGGTAATAATAATCATAAAAATCTGCACTACTGCAGTTACTTGCGAACACTATGTTTTATCGACCTTACACTACCATCCGATCTACAGTAAAATGAACCAGCAAAAAGGTCGACCATGGGCTCGGATATTCATAATTTGTGATAATGCAAACATTTTTTTCAATTTTATTGAAAAACGTATACAAAAAAAAGTTTCATACAAAAGTTGTATTATTTTACCTGTACCGACTAAAAATGTAAGGACAGACTGAATTTTGTATACAGGGAGCGCCCAATAAAATGCATCTTCAATATTTCAAATAAGACACCCTGTATTTTTTTATAGTTTTGAGTATCCCTGCATTTCCTGATTACAAATATATAACATTGAGTGCATTACTTTTGTTCTATAATGGCGTATAAGATAAGAAATAAATTCACATATAGTTCAAAAACAACCTATTTGTTTAGAAATTCCACAAAACGTATGACTTAAGATACAATACTAAATTTAAAATAACAATAGATGCTCTCCATTGTTATCAATGCACAAGTAATATCATCGTTACAAATTTTCTAATGCGTCAGCTATTGTGTTATTATGACCATTTAAATTTTCAATTTCCGCGCAAACTTTTGCCATGATAGAGTTATCATTTGTTTTGAATCAAAATACACTTTTTCTTTTAAAAACCTCCATAAAAAGCTATCACATGCTGTGAAGTCAGGGCTGTTTAGCGACTATTTAATGGTACCCTTATTGCCGAACCACACATGAAATTGATTACTATGTTCTTATCGGCTACGACATCATGTGGCGGTGCTCTAGCCTGCTTCCATATCATACTATTTAATTTTCCACATAAATTGAGAATATATCTACTTTTTCATCTGCAGTATAATCCATTTCAGTATAAGCACTGACATCTAATAATTGAAATGTCAATTACGTAGCCACCTATGGTTACCCTTTTGTAGTACCATCCGTCATTATAGAACGAAACTAATGCTACACATTGTTATATATTTGTAATCAGGAAATGCAGGGCTACTCAAAACTATGAAAAAATACAGGGTGTCCCATTTAACATATTGAAGATGCATTTTATTCAGCACTCCCTGTATACAAAATTCAGTCTGTTGTTACATTTTGGGTCGGTACAGATAAAATAATACAACTTCCATCCAAAACTTTTTTTGTATTCTCAAAATTAATGAAAATAAGTGGATGTCAAAATATAAAGCTCTTGAAACAATGATCTCAAGAATGTATAACTCTTCGGTTCCAAAAATTTACTAATTATGAGTTATGCGTGAAAGAGTTGAAATATTCACTTAGTAACAATTCAATACTTTTGTTACCTTGAATTAATTTTTTTCATGGTTGGCGATTTTTTTATTTTATTAAATTGTAAATCAAACAACTGAATTAGATGATTTAAGATAAGAGTTTAATAAATTACAAGTGAACTGAAAACTAAAAAAAATGCAAAGTCTACTAATAACTTATAGCTAAACATAAAAGGTTTAAAAAATCACTTCTTGGCAGAATTTTTAACATATTTTTTATTTCCTCTCTAACGCCTCTACATGATTCTGCGGAAATTCTTTCATGAAGTTAGTTAATTGTATCTATAGTCAAAGGCACTCTTATCGTGCGGGTCATACGATTCAACAAAGACATACTCACCGTTTTCGTTTTCTTCTAATGCGTTTAATCATAACTTCCAAATAAAGTCTGTAAGATAAATAAGACAGAATTATGCAATTTTGACGGGAAAAAGAAGGATATGTATTTAGTTTTCAGCGATTCTAAAAAGTCTTTCACCAGTGAAGTTTTTATTTAAAAGTCAGTTTGATAATTCAAAGTGACAATATATGATGTAGCTATCTTGGTACGTCTATGTAGCTATCTTCATGTTAGTTAAAATAATCTTCTTCTTCTTCTCTCCGGGTGTATTTGTTATCTCACATTTTGGTAACCTCTGTGTTTTTTGATTTTATACATATGGTTAGTGACCTTTGAACCCGCACGAAGAGTGCGTTTGACTATACTTTGGTTGATCGATTAGTTCGGCACTACCAGTCAAAGGCTTCTCGACCTCGACACCTCAGGCTGTATGCTTTTCGTGCTCTTGGTTGTACCAAAAGTCTTCACTAGGTCCTTCTTGGAGAAATTCTCCCTTGGATACTAACCGATAGATAGGTTCCTCCCTATATATGCCAATTGTATTCTTGTGCTTCATTAGGGTATAGTGACCGGTGAGTAATCTCGCCCGAGGGTTTTTTGACCAGAAGTTTTCACGTGCCTCCAGTATGTCTGATGTATAGTTATTTTGAGTTCATCGAGATGTGCAAACACGTACTGCAGTTTTTGAAATCACAAATACTAGTTTAGGACCAGTGGATGCAGTTTCCTACTGACTGACAGTTTCATTAAAACATCTTTTTAAAAAATAAAGTAGTTTATCCACTACTAGATGTGATGTTGACAATTATTGCTTCTTCTAGCCAACTGAGAAGTAGAATTTCTCTATTAGCGGTTAGTAATTTTATATTATTAACCTAGGTCAATAATGGACAAATTCAAATATTTTGAGAATTCAGTGATAGTAGTTCAACAAAAACTTGTGCAACATAATTTTGTATACCCAGGAGATTGTCTTTAACCGTTGAGTGATCATTCAACCAGTGGCGAAACTATACCATCTGGGGCCCGTGACAAATTCTTTTTATGGGGCCCTATATCAGTAAAATTCGCCACGTTGTAGATTTTCAGCATAGGTACTCAATTACACGTTGTATATGTCCCACTCATGGCAGTAGGCCTCCTCTCTTAGGTGAGAGGGAATGGTCTGTAGTCCCGATTAACGATTCGATTGAAATTGTATTATGGTCTTCAGTTGTCTCTCTTTGGATTTTAAGCAGAGCTCATGAAAATTTACTTTTCAAATAAAATAAAATACTCAGGTACAATGTAAAAAGATATTTTTGACAGTGGCGGCGCCAGGCATGTGCGAGCTGTGCGATCACACAGGGCCCCCACTATCAATCTGTCAGTATTTTTCAGAAAGCTATGAAGGTTTTATCTAATATTTTCCCTATTCTGAGGATCTGAGGTTATTTTAATTTTATACTTAAAAATAAATAGAAACGAGGTGGGAGTGTAGGGTTGAATCGGTGAAAGCAGTAAGGTTCCAACTAGACCAAGTATGTGATGCTTTGTGTAGTTTAAGAGAGAAAAGTACTGATTTTGCCCTGATCAGCGAATGCCAGTCCTTGGAAAATCAAATATCGACGTTTGAGTTCATCGTTTCATTGGTGATTTGGTATGACATTCTAATCCAAATTCACGCCATCAGTAAAATGTGGCAAAGTCCAAGTATGAATTTAGAGGCAGCAATACACCATTTGAAGGTATTTTTAAACTGGTTGGATCAGTACAGAGAAAATGGTTTCGACTCTGCATTGGTAGCAGCTAGAGAAGTGGCAGTAGAAACTGGACTTACAGAAACGACTTTTAAGTCTCCAAGAATTAGACGAAAGAAGAAAATGTTTGACTATGAAGCAACTGACGAGGCTCATGATCTAGCGCCGAAAGAGAACAATACGTGTCAGCTGTGAGCCACGATTTGAAGCCTTGAAGCAACAGGAAAACATTTTTGGGTTTTTGTACAACGTATTGCATGTGTCGTCAATGCCAGGCAAAGAACTTTTAAATCATTGCAAAGACCTTCAAACTGCTCTTACCGACGGGAACCAACATGACATAGACGGACTGGAATTGTTTGAGGAACTAAAAATATTTCCAAATGTTGTGGAGGAAGCAGACAAGAAAAGTAAGGAAAAAGGCCGACTCAACCAAGGCGGAATACTTAGGGCATCGAAGTTCATCACGATTAACAACATGAGTGATATATATCCCAATCTATTCATCGCCCTAAGAATTGTGTTGACCATTCCTGTCACTGTTGCGGCTGCGGAAAGGAGTTTTTCAAGATTGAAACTTATCAAAACTTACCTCCGCAACACCATGACACAACACTGTCTTTCTTCACTAGCAATATTGTCAATTGAAAATGAAGTATCACATAGTTTAGATTTTAAAGCTTTGATTGATGATTTTGCTCATAAAAAGAGCAGGAGAGTACAGTTTTAAAAATAAAGGATACAAAAATAAAGTAAAGTAAAGCACATAGGTTCTTATTTTAGACAATTTTTTCTAGGAAATATAGAGATATAACACTGACAAAAAGTACTCTAGAGAGGCTTGAAATGTATAATTTAGCACCTAAATTTTCAAAATTTTCCGGGGAAGGGCCCCCCCTACTATTACCTCGCACAGGGCGCCGCCACTGATTTTTGTGCTCGCAGCCTCTTGGGGCCCTGTGGCATTTTGCCAGCCCTGCCACCCTATTGTTACGCCACTGCATTCAACGCTTTAACATATTTGCTGCTTGAAATTACCTATGAAGATAAAATTATTTGAATAAAAATGCCATTAGTTTAAAATTTGCGCTCAACCAAAAGTTTCGATGATATAACGAGTACGTTCATAATATTATATCGAAAACTGACAGTGTACTTGTCAGTCTGACGACGGAGTAAACGCTTCTCGTGGTGCGTTTGTGAATTATTTTCAATTTCTGTCTTAAATTTGGCTAGGGGTGGAAGAAATTGTATATACACCATGGTGTTGAAGACATTTATAAACCTCGCACCTTATTCCGCTCTGTCAATAATAATAGTATCCACCACCTTGGGGTATAATATACTATTTATTTAAAAAAAAACATTTAAGTAGCATTGACTTTTCTTTCACTTATCTCCATAACAGTGACACACCTTTTTGTTTACAAAAACAAACATTTCTTAACTTCGATTTAGAAATAAAAGTTCAAAGTTTTCATTTTTTGATTGATGTTTGTTTATAAAATAGATTTGACACTGATTTGATATAGCTATTTGTTTATTGCATTAAACATAGTTCTTTATTTAAATTACTTATTATTATCTATTGAAATATAAAGACCATAATGTATATTCTTCTGTACGCCAATGTTCTGGCTGATGCGTCAAATATGTACCAGCCCCGTTTAACTGAGAAGTGCAATTCAACGTCCTTCGTGGCTTATAAGCAGTGAAGTAGTTTTTTGCGCTTTTTGCGCCTTAGTAAGGCGTTATATTAGTTATTAATTATTATCTTCAAATAGTTGGGCGACAATGTCCGGGTGAAAATCTACTGAGGAATCTGATTTTTTTAGCTTGAAATTCAGAGACAGTTTGTAGCAAAGCCATTTTTTGAAGTCGCTTTGTAGGACATTAACAATCGATGACGCACACCAAGAAGGGTATTATATTATGAACTCTATTAAGTTATTTATTATTAATATAAGGACCGGCGGACCGGCCCATTTTGTGCCTTCAACGGACCGGACAACCGGAAAAACTTCTAGTGGGTTTTGTGACCAGTCCAATCCTATTTAGAGCAGCATTGGCTTCGTCCAAATGTTTTGCGTATTTTAAAACAGACATTTCAAATGTTTTTGAAATACGTTTTTGTTTGTAAAACATCCTTTCTATAACTTGGAATGCAACAATTACATGCTTACATTACTTTTTTTTATTGCGTCTTAAATCAATGAATAATTGCGAGTTTAACTACGTCGAACTACAAGATTTTTCTGGAATTAATAAAAAAATTCAATAGAATTTCTCAATGCTTGAAATATTGCGAGACAGTTTCAAGTAGTTTTTTAATAACAAAAATTTATGCAATCAAGTGCCAGTGATTTCGTAAATATTTAACCGTTGGAACAAATTAATTACGGAATTATAGATTATAATCCAGTCAATGAGGTAGATTGTAGGCTAATTAAATCGAAAATAATGACAGCCACTTTAAAGTAAATTGAACTTTGTTAAGGAGGGTGTGTCAATTCTGATAATAAAACTTTGGAATTGTAAACCTTAGAAGGGACAAAAAAAATACCAAAATAAATGTACCTATTAAAAAAACTGCCGATTTTTAAAAGGGAAAGTTCCCTTTCAATTTCTCATGAGATGCACCCCTTTCGTGATTTAGGCATGTAAAATTTCGATTTTTACCCAAAAAATCCTCATTTTTAAGAGTCAATGCATTAAATTTGAGGCGGGAAGCTAAAGGAAAGCCTATCGATGTGAGCGAGACAACCTACGAGTAAATCTCTATTCATAAAAAAGGCTTGTACACTGCGATTCAAAAGTATCTATAGGTAAAGGTAACACAAGAGAAACTCAGTTTAGTTGCATTATGTAGTGAGTCAGTTGTATAGCGAAGCTTTTTGCTGTGTATACTTAACGTAATATCATTGTACGACTATTGTTAGTACGTAACAGAGTTAATTTAGCGGACCACATAAAACTCGGTTATGAACGTCGCTCACCACATATAGCTATTCAGCTGACTAGCTCCACCCCACCGCATGCTGTAATGTAGTGGGGTATGGACTGCCGACACGGACTTCACGATTTCCACAGTGATACGCAATTTTGAATGTATAAAATTAATAATTAGTAGGTTAGGGAATATGAGATATGATTAAAAAAATAATAGAATTAAGGAAATTTTATTTATCGTAGGTACATAATTGATCTATCAACTTTCAAGTTTGTAAGAGTGTCGTTTATATAAGTATAAAAATATAAATATAAAATGATTGTAGATAACTAGGTACAATAATTTGAACATAGGTCTAGTAAAAAGGTATAAAATCTGAAACTTTTTCTATGTAGAGAGCCGAATTCAGTTTTCAGCTGTTTTACTTTAATCATACATAGGTATTTTGCATTTTATTTTCTAGGTCTGTATTTCACGAAACTTGAATGAAATAATACTGATTATTTTTTTACTTCCCAAAATCTGACATTTTGGTGGTTTCAACCAATAGCAATACATTATTCTAGCCAATCATTCGGTATTATACTGATAATTCTATTTCCTCATCGATAATACCTTGTATACATTGAAACGTCAAAATTTTACTTTGAATTTGTCAATATTGACAACTAAAAGTTTATTGAAAAATGAACACAAACTGATTTAATGATTATTTAATTGTTTTTTCTTTTCCCATTTTAATCCTGTAATAAACATAGCAAAATATTGATATTTTCAAATATTATAATAGTCCAGTTTTAACAGTTTTTTGTACAACTTTTTTTCAACAGTTTCGGAAAAATATGAATGAGGTTATTTGATTCGGAATAGCATATGGATGGTGAAAATACGGCCGAAAATAGATATTTAGGCGCAAAAAATGAAATATATGCTTTCTTAATAATTAGCTATTGATCATGACTTATTTAAACATATATAGATACCCACTAATTGGTTAGGCTAATGGAACCGCAAGGATCCGCAGTCAATTTCACAATCTCACACACACACAGATACCCACTAAAAAGGTTGTACTTACCTAGAAATATTTACACTAACTTAACTATTAAGCTTAATTACTATAATTTACAAGTTTCAAATATTTGTCCTAATGTCTTAATAATATATAAAAAATGTCCACAAATTCAAAAATCCTCTATTTAAATACGCCGGCAAACAATTATTAACAATATAGAACTGCAATCTTACACTTAAAAAATAGGAATAAATCTTACATCCATTAAGCGCAACAGCGATCGGTTCGCCAGATAAATTATTAGAGTATATTCCTCTATAATAGTAGTTTATTTTCCAACTGGTCCGCTAGCTCTGGCAATTTGAGAGTTCGCTCACATCGGCACGCTGAAATACTCATATTTGCGGAGTGTACAGGAATTAATCTGTATGAGGGCGCTTTTATCAGTCGTTCAAAAATTTGAATTTGTCCGGTTCTTTGGTACCATTTTTCTTCGTTATTAGAATGTATATTTCAATGAAATTTTAAGGGTATATTACTGACAACTAGTTGCAGAAGCTATGCATGTTTAATCCTAACTTTTTTTAAAATTAACAGAAATGAATCATCATTTATCATCAATATAAAAAATAATTGAAATTTAAATATGCATAGCTTGTGCGCTATCGTGAACCACATACGTCCTGAAAATTTGAGCAATTTTAATGAAATATTAACTGAGAAAAAAGGGATTTTTCAGTTTTCATAGATTTGTTCCATTATTTCACTTTATTCCTGGATCTACATGTGGAAGTTCACGGATATTCACTTATTACTATCAATTATCAGCACGTTTTAAATATATAAACATTTTATTAGCCGATATTTGATAAAATGTGGAAATGGTGAGAGCGCTAATGCAACGTTGACTCTTAAGCGATTTTTTTTAATTTTAAGGAAAATCTGCTTTTGCCTAAAAAAGCATATAGGCTTACCTCATTGAAGCCCGTTGAGATAACAATTAAATTTCCTTTTTTTGTTTTCGTACAATTGATACAATGGGAGATAATAATGATAATTTTCTGAAGAATCTAAAAAATAAAATACCGGGGGCTGGATTTAAAATAAAAAAGTTGGTATTAGCCACTGTCACATGACACACCCTATATAATTGTTAGTCATTTAAAAATACAAATCGACGTGTCCAAAGCGTTTTTTCCAACATTCCCCCATCTATTCGTTATTTAATTTATTCCATTTGGCTGTTCCACACTGTATTATAAAATGAGTTTATGATCCTCTTTGGCGAAATTACCAACACCCCTAAAATCAGTCATATAAAGTCCTTGAGACTTTTTGTCGATATTTAATATACAGAGTGGCTGAAAAGTCTGGAAACGGCCATTTATCCCGTAAATTGCTTGTCCTAATAGAGTACACGCATATATCATATTTTGCTTAGATATTAATTTATAATAGTAAAGTTGATATCAAAAATTACTAGTAATAGGAAATAAACCAGTTTCCATTGGAAATTACTTCAAAATTTTAAAATAAAATTAAAATTTCAATGCACTTTCCGACCAACACCCTAGGATTTCCGAACGCTACCGATGATACGTGTGATGTCATATCTCATGTTTGTTTACTTTTGTCAATACGGCCGGTATTGCATTAGGTTCTGTGTAGTTCTGTAGTGTTTATATTGTATTTTAATCAACTATTAATTGCTTCATCGACGTAAAAATATCATTTTTGAGACCATTACGTGTTTGTGTGCTTTTTTTTATTTATATAAGTCAACGTAAAGTGGAAAGTGGACATGAATATTTGATATTTCCGAGGATATTTTAAAAACTTTTAGAAGAAAATATTTTATTTACTAGTTCAGTGTTTAGTAACGATTCTTTCATATTTTGTGAGTAAATATATGGCTAGCGAAGGTTTTGTAAAAGCACAAACTGATAACTTGCCCAAAGTGGACTCATTATTATGCTGCCGAATTTATTAAGTCAAACAGCTGCTTTAATGCAGAGAAAATAAGAGGAGTTATCGTAAGTACGAATTGAACTATTATAATATGTACCAACCATATTTCGATGTGTGGTCGTGAGAAAATAATGTTTTAGTGGTTGATTTCTAGACATATAGGTACACAACCTCAAACTATTTAAGAATAAAAATTACCAGCATAGAAGTAGGTACTTACATTAAAATGGTCTTCACAAACAAAAGTAGTAGTATTTGTCAAAATATCGTCTTTGTTTCGACGCATAGCTTGCAACCATAATGCCCTTCTCTCAAGTGTATTTTTGCTTGCGCCACCAGGTAAAGTAACAAATATTTTGTTTGGAGTTTTAATAGACGTTGATTACACTATGAAACAATGCAATACTTGGAATCCAAAGCTTTTTTTCGGCTTTATCCATTTTTAAAGCTTTCAGAAACAAATTAGGTCACTAGAACTCAGAGCGTGATACACAAATAAGAACGTAAACAAATGACGTCACTGCATGGGGCAGCCATCTTTATGACGTAAAGTGCGTTTTGGCGGACTTTCAAATTTTATGATTTTTAAAGTCGTTTTAAAAGTAAAGTTTATGATATTTTTTTGAAAAAATAGGCATGCAAGGTGTTAGGATACCTGATAAAGCGTCAATTCCCACCAATAGAAAGATTTATGCTTGTACCCTATTGTACAAAATTTGAAGTACACCTATTTTGGGATACGTAGATTCCAGAATTGATATTTGCAATGTTACCAGATTTGCTGTTTCTTTTATATTATTAGTAACTTTGGTTTTTCAAATTTATATTGCAAATATAAAACATGGAACCTCCGTATCCTAAAATAGGTGTACCCCAAATTTTGTACATTTGGGACCAACAATTTACGAGATAATAGGGTACAAGCAAAAATTTTGCTTGTACCCTATTGTACCTTGCATGTCTTTTTTTTTCAAAAAAATATAAACTTTACTTCTAAAACGACTTCAAAAATCATAAAATTTGAAAGTTCGCCAAAACGCGCTTTACGTCATAAAGATGGCTGCCCCATGGAGTGACGTCATTAAATTTGTTGACGTTCATAAATTCGAGAAGCATAAATGAGTCTACTTTGGGCAAGTTATCAGTTTGTGCTTTTACAAAACCTTCGCTAGCCATATCTCTACTCACAAAATATCAAAGAATCGTCACTGAACACTGAGCTAGTAAATAAAATATTTTCTTCTAAAAGTTTTAAAATATCATCGGAAATATCGAATATTTATGTCCACTTTTCACTTTACGTTGACCTTTAGAAATAAATAAAGCACACATAAACAAGTAATGGTCTCAAAAAAACATATAAATGATATTTTTACGTCGATGAAGCAATTAACAGTTAATAAAAATACAATATAAACACAAAACTACACAGAACCTAATGCAATACCGGCCATGTTGACAAAAGTAATCACATGGTATGACATCACACGTATCATCGATAGCGTTCGGAAATCCTCGGGTGGTGGTCGGAAACTGCAATGAAATTTTAATTTTATTTTAAAATTTGGAAGTAATTTCCAATGGAAACTGGTTCATATCCTATTATTCGTTATTTTTGATATCAAATTTACTAATATAAATTAATATTTTAGCAAAATACGAAATATGCGTGTACTCTATTGGCCGTTTCCAGACTTTTGGGCCACTCTGTATACTATATTTTTTCCAAATTCCTCAATTTTTTTGAAATGTCATTGAAAGTATGCAGGGTTCTTTACGAAATTTTTATTGCCTAATTATAAAACGATCTTATCTTTCTCTTTTTACAAGTGCCGATAATTGTTATACATTTTTAATTCTAAAAGTGACATACAAAAATTACTATAAAATAAAAACAATTAATACGGCTAGATTAACATCTGAAAATAATTAACTAGAATTGGCAAAGTACACTTATTTTCTATCGTTTTCAGTAAAATAGAAAAAATGTATTACAAACGTTAGCCCTAAACTTTGACTTGAAAAATTTGATGGTTCATTTACGATAAGTTTGCAATTTTGACATTTGTAGTAACAATTGCAGCCACTGAACAAAATCTAAATATCCAAAGTGTAAATGGAATAATTATTCATATAAAGGGGGAAGTTACGGTCCAAAAGTTGGCTACCGTGTCCGGGGTTGCCAGACTTATGTTGTCAAAATCAGACAATTTTATCAGAATTTCTTTGTTGGTTTGTTGTTTTTATTCGCATTTTATAGTTTGTTATTTACTGTGTAAATTATAATCTGTTATTTTCATAACTATTTAAAAGAGAGTATCGAACACTGCGTCGCAATGCATGAGTCTTTATCAAGTGGTTGCAAGGAAATGGTACTAATGGTAGGTTTGTTCTCACAAGCATCACAGACAGTCTTTGACAATCCGGATTCGGCGCAAAGGTCCTAAAGTGTTCTCGGGATACAACGTGGCAACGATGTAAAACATCTGTCATGTTTTGTTATTGCAAACTTATCGTAAATGAACCATAGTTGATGTATAGAATACGCACAAGCGCGATCTTTCAATCAGGAGAGATTACATCATTCAAAATAGAGTGCAGACGTACCTTTCGTATTGGCAATGTGTCTTACGTCTTTTTCTACTGTCCCACTGACAGTTTTAGTCAAGTCTGTAGCTTGTTGTTTTCGGTCAATTATTATTTATGAAAAGTGAATATTAATATTATTGTTATATTTATTTAAATAATTACAAAAATATGCCTAGATACACGGAAAAACATCAGCATTTTGAAAGTTCTCAAGTATTTTCAGTTAGGAAAACAAGATGATAATAATTATTAATTTCATAGCATTTCCGAATTTGACTGAATACGATCCTGATGATTTTATTTATTAAATTTAAGGTAAGCTATATGTCAAAATAGGAAATAAAATAAACGACATACCCAAAATCTGGATATACGTCACAAACGATGACGCACACCAAGAAGGCTATTGAATGTACTATATAATAAAATGATATACACTCAGTGGTGCAAAAAAAATTTGTGTACGATTCTTAAAGCGGTCAACTGAGCTGGGCCGGCGGCACAAGCGGCTTTGCTGCTGAAAATAAATTCGACTACACCAAACTTACTCGTTCAGTTGATTGCTGATTGGCTTGTATCGAGAATGTTTGTCGACAAAATTTAAATTAAAACAAAAAAAAAAAAACCTTTAAATCAAATCAAACCAATCAATTAAGGGCGGATTCTTGCAACGTTCATTTTCATTAATTACATTTACATTAAAAAAAGTTAATTACTATAGTTTCCTATATTGTATATTATGTTCTTGCAACCACATTATTGAATTTCAATTATACTATTGCATTAAGAAGTTGGTCTACTTTCAACTATAAATTATAATTACAAAAATGTTTCAGCTGTGATTCTCGGGTTTGTTTTTGATTTATGTTTGGACAGTTTTCAGTGTACAGGGTGTCCCAAATTGGTGTGTTTTGCAGGGTATCTCGTTACCTAGAAGAGATAGAAGAAAAGCAGCTAAGATGTTATGACTTCTTTTTTTGTTGAAGTAACGATAGTCTAATGAAATCTTTCGTAACTCCCCGCAGTTGGAAGATACAGGGTGAGTATTGAAAACTGTCGAAAACTACAAGGTACTATAACTTTTTAATTAAGAAGAATATAAAAAAAAAACGTTATGGAAACTTTTGATAGATATAATATTAAAGAGTTCAGTGGCGCACATAATTTATTTGTTAGGGGGCTCACTAAGCATTTAGGCATTTAATGTAATTTTTACATTCTAATGAAATTAGTTATAGGTAAATTAGTTGTCTACAATGTTTCTTGTTGTTTCATAAGTTTATTGTTTTTATCTTTTTAATCTGGTTTTATTTTTTAATAATTATAATTTTGATAAATGAAATTGTCACACATCAGTATTCTTATAATAAAATGTTAAATTTCGTTACTGAGTGTTCAATTTTTTAAGGGTGTTTCACCTGATAACATCCATAAATGGTTTATTTGCACTGTAGCTTCAACCATTGAAAATAGATATATAATATGTCGTATCAGGTGAATGAGAATTAAAAAAGGAAACAAAAAACGTCAAAATATACAGGGTGTCCCATTTAACATAAGTTTGCATTATATTTCCTTAATGAGCCCCCTAAAAAAATCTGTGCGCTACTGAACTCTTTAATATTTTATTTATCAAAAGTTTCCATAACGTTTTTTTTTATATTTTTCTTAATTAAGAAGTTATAGTACCTTGTAGTTTTTGACAGTTTTCAATAATCGCCCTGTATCTTCCAACTGCAGAGAGTTACACAAGATTCAATAGGGTATTTGACAATTTTTTTTAAACACTATTAGAAGATTGTCTGGCCTCAGTTAAGTACTCCAAATTTTTTTCAAATTTTTTACTAAGCGGGAAAGTTGCCAAAACCAACTTTAAAAATTTTATATTTAAATAGCGCGCCAAAACGCGCTGATTTTTTATGACGTCAGTGATCTTGTCGCTCCGCCTACCGCATCCCGAGCGACAAGATCACTGACCAGCCGAATCGGAACCATCGGCTCGACCTGCGGCCGCCCACCTGAGCTGGCCTATAAGAAACAAGCAAGCAGCGAGACCTCTTACGTCACAATAAACTCACATATTTTCCCGCGCTGAGTAAATATTTGAAAATTACCATTTTTGTTAAGTTAATAAAAAATCACTGGTTTAATTTATTTGTGTGAAATATTGATTTCTGGCATAATAGTACCACAAAGTACCTGCTCCGACTCTTTTTTAATTTTTTCCGCTCATAGGAAAATACCCTATTATGCTATCGTTACTTTAACAAAAAAAAAAGAAGTCATAACATCTCAACTGCTTTTCCTCTAGTTTACGAGATACCCTGCAAAACACACTAACTTGGGACACCCTGTACTCATTTAAACATTAAATTAAATTTTTGAACAATAATAATAAAATCGTCTTTAGGAATTTTTTTGATAATTTTTCAAAATAATATTTACTTTTCTTGGTACGTCAATATACTCATCTTTATGAAAAAAAAAGGTAGAACGTGTCGCGGGACACACGGTAGGAACTTTAGTTCCTTTTAAGCAAAAAGTATGTAATACATTTGACGTTATAGATAAACAATTTGCATAGCCTCGGTGGCCGAGTGGTAAGCAAACCAGACTCTCACGCGGAAGATGTTTTTTTTATTGTTAATTTTATTTTTAAATAATGATTCTGCTTGATATTAATAACGACAACAGGTAGACGTTTGAAATATTTAGCAGAATATTCATTATTATAGATAATGGTACGGTACAAATTGGACATTCAAGAACTGTATGTTTACCACAAAATTAGCGGAAACATAAAATTGAATTGTTAAATTTTTAATTTGAAATTATATTACAGTTTATAGAAATTTTCATTTTCTAGATTTTTTCTTAAGTGGGTCGTAGAAAAAATATGCTGCTCGACTCGTGTGGATTGTCCATATTGTCCTTAAACTTCGTCCTCGTGCGATATGGCCATAATATCCACACTAGTTGCACAAACTACAATTTCTTTCAAAATATGCCCTTTTACATTTAAAAACAACCTGCCAAATGTCAAATCAATTTATCCATCCATTTTAAAGTTATCGAATTAAAACATTCAAGTTTTCAAAATTTCAACACCCTGTATTTCGAAAAGTAAATGTGCTAGATCCCTTAATCGCGCAAAAAAAATTATGGAAATAATAGTAAAAATGTATCCGAACAAATTCAAGTAGATTACCAGCACTGCGAATACCAGCTTTGCATAGAATTTTAATATAGCATCGGTGGTTCAGTGGTAGAATGCTCGCACAAGGCACATAACGAAGCAGCGTAACATAACGTAGCGTAACGTAACGCGTAACGGTCAGATATTTTGCGTCGCGCCCCTGGTCGCTCAAACATAACCTGACGTAAAGAACTAAAGTTCCAATAAAGTTCCAAAAAAACACCGAGAAAAAGAAGCTTCTACGTTAGGTTGAAATTAAATTTAAAAATCCCTCCATTATGTACTTTATTAATCTATAAAAAAATCTTGACCACCTCTTTCATGTCTATTTGTCTCTATCGATCGTCCAATGTAGTTTACATCTAACCCAATACGAAGTACATACGTATACGAATTATACGTAAAAGCAGCACAACAAACTGACAGTTGACATTTATAGAACGCATAGTTCCACCTCTTTTTATGACGTCACGTCGGTTGATCGATTATTGCTGGAGGTGTGGCAGAATTGGCGCGACAGAATTCAGATCAATTGGAGGCGAGGTTGACAAAGTTCATGAATAATTATTGTTATGAAAATGCGTATGCAGCCCAAAAGTTGTTTAACATATTTTAGTCCTTTTACCTTTTCAAAATACCAGCCCTACAAAGCTATAGGACTGTTTAACTGGGATTGGTACAGGGTAGTGTAAAAAAAGGTTGCACTATAATCGAGTAATATGCCACAGATGACATTGAAAAGCTGGTTAAGATAAAATTAAGTAGGTATACACATTCGAAAAAAGGGGAAAATTTGAGAAGAGAAAAATTAAAAGCCCTCTCCTTCCAGTCTACAGTCTATAAAGTACAAGCAATCAACTACTAGATGTAAGAAGAACACATTCCATGAAATTTCTTAAGAAGATATAGGTGGATTAAAACAAATATGAATATAATTAACTGGGAGGATCATATTACTTTTTTATTAATAGCAATTTATGTTAAAAAATGAACTTTGGCAACAATGGGTTTGGCAAAAATAGCAGACGGTATATGCGCACAAACTGAGTGTGGGTGTGTTAAGAGGGGTAAGTTCATATAGGGGTAGATAGCTATATAGCGAGCTGCCCCAAGGTGACCTTTTTTTTTCGAGAATCCCGCGTCCGTTGTTAAATGTCAAAGAGTTTAATAGAGCCGTGAAAAATATGAAGATGGTTAGTGACAATCAGGATTTATCGGCTTTTGTATCCCCAAAGGTAAACAATGAATTTTATTGGAATTAATTGATTTTAGTTTGTTTAGTAAGGAAATAAGACCGGTAGTCCATGACTCGTGTAGTAGCCTTGATTTTTTTAAATGGAAGCCGTTTTCACCATCTACTTTAATGTGAAAAACAAGTAGAATAATGCTTTTATTGCCCAAGACCTAAAGTCAGCTTCCATAATGAAGCCTACATTATGTCATGAGCTATAGTGTATTTTTATCATATTGATAGCTGAAGAGCTCATTATAAATTAAAAAATGTGTCTGAAACTCTTCAGGGTGATTAAAAGAATTACACGGAATTGTAAGCGCTTCTTCATGTAAATAAGTGTTTAGTTATCAATTTTCGCTAGATTCTTCCTGTGCAGTAAGCCGCAAGTAGCGAGGACAATAGAACACTAATACCACCGTCCATAAATTTCAATTTGAAATTTATGGACGGTGCTAATACCATTATTATTCAAATATATTTAGAAGTGATATATTTGCCGTGACAGTGCAGTGTAGTTTAGTTGGGTAAAAATAAGATCCTAGATTATTCAATTTAATTAATTAATTAGCAAGTTCTACATATAAGAATGATTTGTGGCCATAAAAAGGGCTGATTTGTTTTAAAACCCACAGATGATGTTCCTAATCAAAAGAATCTGACGAATCTTCAACTCCAACATTAATTATAATAGATTCAACGGTTCTATCCATCCAGTTGCCACATCTTCTTTTCTACTTTATGCGTATAACTCACAGTTTTTTTCCAGTTCTCTGCAGCCACTTTTGACTAAGAGTGTAGCAGAAATTGATGTGGGTCTTCCAATTTAGGAGTTTTATTGTTTAGGCTCCCACGTTTAAATAATATCCTACTTATTGTCTAAAAATTGAGATAAAATTGATTTATTTTATCCTGTCTAAATTCCAATGTCCGCCTATGTCTCACTTGAAATCGTGTTATCAATATGATAAGAATATTATTATACCGGTCCATATTGTTAAAGGATCATCCGCTTCTTCTCCAATTCAGTAGGTACAACTGCAGTTATATTATTAAATGAAATACTGCAAGCGCCAATCGTGATGGCGAGCCCGCCCCTATGCGCACAAACTCATTTTCGATATTACATCCCACTACAGCTCTTGCAAGACATATAAATGCTATGTACAGAGGCGTATCATTAGTTGTGTTCCAATTCTGTTGGCGTTTGGCATTGTCTGAATAATTTTTGTGTTGTTTCTGAAGAAACAACAACAAAAAACCAGTTATCAAGAGTCAGGCACGTGAAATAATTTTTAAAGTGTTCAATTATTTTCAAAGTGTCAAATGTGAGTCGGATACGTTATCAAATGTGGAAAATAAAACATCTCTCGCTACAGGTAACACTAAATAAATTTCAAAAATAACCTATTTCAACACAAATCTTCATTTTGTATTGGGTATTTCGATAAGAACCATTGAAAGAGTGGTTAAAGGAAGGAAGCAATTAATTTCTGGAAAAAACGTGCAAGTAAAATTTTCCACATCAAGAAAGAGGAGCACCAATAACTGATACCTATTCCCGAGTATAAGTGTTGCAATATTTTTGGAACTTTAGTTCTTTACGTCAGGTTATGTTTGAGCGACCGGGGGTCGCGACGCAAAAGATCTGACCGTTACGTTACGTTATGTTGCGTTGCTTCGTTATGTGCCTAGCTTGCGTGCGTGTGCTCTCTCCTGAGTCTGTCTCTCGTTTACGAAGCAGCGATTCATATGCTTCGGCCGGTATTCGAACCCGGGCCGCCCGCGTGGAAGGCAAGCATTCTACCACTGAACCACCGATGCTACATTAAAATTCTATGCAAAGCTGGTATTCGCAGTGCTGGTGATCTACTTGAATTTGTTCGGATAAATTTTTACTATTATTTCCATAATTTCTTTTACGCGATTCATCTTTTTGTTTATTTACAGCATCGGTTGTCAGGACGGTAGGTTGTGTTTACTGGTTTCTAAGTTTAACACGTCGATAAGTGATTTACTTACCGTTCAGACGTCGAAAAGTAATAAATAGCATAAAAACAACTTCACCAAAATGCAAAATATATTTTAAGCTGATCGAGAAGTTTAAATGTCACTTTTGACATTTCGTTCATTTCGAAGAAATTTAAATTATTTTATTCGGAATTTATTTCAATACGATCGCGCAAAAAATGGTATAAGCATCTCGAACGTTAAGGGTAATTACAACGTTTGCATGTAGATTCCTCTCGTAAATTGGACAAAATGATATGATGATAAAGGGGTCTAGCACATTTACTTTTCAAAATACAGAGTGTTGAAATTTTGAAAACTAGAATATTTTAATTCGATAACTTTAAAATGGATGGATAAATTGATTTGACATTTGGCAGGTTGTTTTTAAATGTAAAAGGGCATATTTTGATATAAATAATAGTTTGCGCAACTAGTGTGGATATGGACAATCCACATACGAGTCGAACAGCATATTTTTTCTACGACCCACTTAAGAAAAAATCTAGAAAATAAAAATTTCTATTAAACTGTAATATAACTTCAAATTGAAAAATTAACAATTCAATTTTATGTCTCCACTAATTTTTTTTTGGTAAACGTACAGTTCTTGAATGTCCAATTTGTATAATGCTACTGTTTCCCTTTTTAAATATACGATGCTGTTATAAGTAGATGTTGCCAGTCGGACTCCCTCATGAAGGGTACCGTACCATTATCTATAATAATGAATATTCTGCTAAATATTTCAAACGTCTACCTGTTGTCGTTATTAATATCAAGCAGAATAATTATTTAAAAATAAAATTAATAATAAAAAAAACTTCTTCACGGGGAATCGAACCCGGGTCCACCGTGTGAGAGTCTGGTTTGCTTACTACTCGACCACCGAGGAACATGCAAATTGTTTATCTATAACGTCAGATGTATTACATAATTTTTGCTTAAAAGGAACTAAAGTTCCTACCGTGTGTCCCGCGACACGTTCTACCTTTTTTTTATATTTTTTACGACAAGATTATTTCGCGAGGGACTTTGCCCCGAGCGGAGTAAGGTGCGAGGTTTATAAATGTCTTCAACATCATGGTGTATATATAATTTTTCCACTACTAGCCAAATTTAAGACAAAAATTAAAAATAGTTGACATTATACCCCGTCGTCTGACTGACAAGTAAACTGTCTGTTTTCGTTCCATAAATTCTAAACGCACTCCTTATGCCATCAGTCATTAATGGTTGAGCGCGAATTTTGAACTAAAGACATTTTTATACAAATTATTTCATCTTGATGGGTAATTTCAAGCAGCAAATAAGTTAAAGAACATTTCCTGGGTATACAAAATTATTTTGCACCAGTTTTTGTTATCCCTGAATTCTAAAAATATTTGAATTTATCCATTATTGACCTAGGTTAATAATAGAAAAAACTATTAACCACTAATAGAGAAATTCAACTTCTCATCAGTTGACTAGAAGAAGCAATAATTTTCAACTTCACAGCTAGTAGTGTAAGTGGTCCACAATAAGACTTAATTTTAAAACTTAAATAATAACTTCTTAAAGAGGAAATGTATGGAAAGATAAATCGGGATTTTTCCCTTTTTGTCTTGTGCAACCAATAGTTTCGATTATGCCGCGACATAATTATTCAAAGTGTAAAACTTCAAAAAAACTGCCATCAAACTTGATCTGTAATGAAAACAAAAAATAGAATAACATAACCTCTTTCATAATATCTCTGATAATATTATAAGAATAGTACCTCAGAAATGATATGACAGTTGAATTGAATAGAAAACAGTTTTAAGTTTGTCACTGACACAAAATTAAACAAGCTAAGTATTAATTTATGGTAAATACTTTGACTTGCAAATAATACAAAAACAATGTAAATTGAATTATTTTACTCGTTGCGACTTGAGTTGAGTAACTTTTGAATAAAGGTAAATCAGGTTAGATGGACATGAAATATGAAATCACATATACCTAGTAGCTGTAATCTGCGTTTGGCAGGAGAGTTCCGGACATTTAGAAGGTTACAATACCACAGTTTGGACAAAACAATGAATAGGAAATAACTCATCCATTAAGTTCACCCGAAATTAATCTTTTAGATTTTTGTCTGTATTCTTAGAGATTTCTCGTATTTACTTCATAATAATCCAGGTTGAAAATAAAGAATTGGGACAGCTGCAAAAAATCATTACACCTAATTTGCATAGGAATTTAAAAATTGTTGAAAGTTTATGAATAACTGGATGTTTTAGTTGAATCTTGTTTCATTCCACCCCTGGCTGTACAATAATAATAATAATTATACGTCTGGTTGACTGCCCATCACTAAACAGATTTTCCAAAGGTCAACTTTGATTTTTACAAAGTGGCAAATTATCCGACTTAATACAACGTTGCCGGCTCTAAATTAAAAGTATGATACAAGTTGTGTTACCATTTTTATCCATAAATGTTGTCCTGTCACTGATGAAGTATCAAAAAAAAAGGGATTATTTAAAGAAGTAAGCAAATTTTTATCAGATACAATATAGTATTAATCCCATTGAACGTCATAGCAGAATTTTGTCGTCTTAATTGTGCTAAGCCGTTGAAATAGTTTGAGAATATAGTAAATGTTTATTTTTGAGAGGACTTTAAACTTTGATTACTCTCCACAGATTGTGAAATATTACTACAATAGGAAACTTTCCAATTTTTTTTTATTCAATTATATCATTATATTGCGTATAAAAGACCTAATCAACAAGACTTTTTTTAAAATCAATATTAACTTGGAAAACATAGTTTAGAATAATTTCAAACAACCTGTATAGCGCGTCATTTGAAAAAATTCATATATTTTAGGCGTCCCAACTACCAACTCCTCCCAGCCCAGGTTGTGGTTCATAAATTTTTTCATAAAATTGTCTAGAATTGTCAATAAATAGTAAACATAGTAAACAAAGGATTATTGGTCGTTAGTTGCGCAGCATCGAAAACATCGTCTACGTCACAACCAATAGCAATGAGTTTACAAAAACTTGAAATAATTTGAATTTTTTGGCATATCAAATAAACTTTTGAAAAATATTAAATCAAAATAGAAAATTGACTTTGGGATTTGAGCCCTTAATTTTTCATGAATTAAAGAACCAACAGGACAGCGATGGCAATCCAGCTCTAGATGAAAATTTGTTGCACTTCCAGCAAGGCGGAGCACCTCCCCATTACGCAGTAGCAGTTAGGGACTGGTTAGACAATAATCATCCAAATAGACGAATTGGAAGGAGAGGTCCCATTGAGTGGTCACCTAGGTCACCAGGCTTTTTTCTGTAGGGTCACCTTAGTAGTTGGTAAGGAGCTTGAACATTGTTTGCAAAACAATGGAAACCATTTTGAACATTTACTAAATCAATTAACATTCTTGTAGTTCGTCATTTAACACTTTTTTATTTTGTTGTTAAATACATTTTTCTGCTTTATTGTAACACCTCGTATAATTATGACCTCGACCGTTTGAAAAGCATTTTCTACGGGATTTCCAACGACGTGGGGGCATAGGGGGTTGATGGGGGTGCGTTCTCTCTCATGCCATTTTAGTTCCCTCTCCCTACCCTAGAAACAGTTTTGAATTTTTTTTGATATCTCTTTTAGTTCACAAGGTAGACTCCGTTTCACATAAGAAGAAGCCACGTTAAGTTTGCCAACTGTCTTGCGCAGAAATAAAAATCGACTTTGTTTATCTATGTCGCCTCGTAACGACAGTTTCACGCAAATGGCGTTACAAACCAATATCGCCAATCGGTTAATTGAATGTATACTTACATATTTTAAATTTTAACGATACCAAATATTTTCATAAGTCAGTTTCTATTGTATGTAAATCTAATCTCGAAAAGTTTCAAATAATTCCCAAATATGTTTCATTTAAACTATACATAGGAAAAATACATTTTTAATATTGCTATTTTGTGAAACCGTTACGCTACTGATTTCAAGTCGAATGTCAATTTTACAATATGGCGCTGGCTGACAACAAGTTCGCGCATACCACTGCAACTTCAAGTGGCTTCTTCTTACGTGAAACTGAGTCTACAACCCATTGTAAGTTTTAAAATTGACACCCTGTATATCTATAAAATATAAGGACTAAAATTGTCGCACTATAATAATTATTATTATTTTCTATCCCCAAACTATTTATTATTTTACTTTCAATTCTTAAAAAATATCTAAAAATCTAATTAAATTCTGAAAATTTATATTCTATGATACTATAATGTTACGAACTCACTCATTCAGAAGCCGGTCCTGTCGCAAACTATGAATGCGACCTTGTGTGAGTGTGAGTGATTTCTGGGGTGACATTCACTGAGACCTAAAATATCTATTGTTCCCCCTTACTTCTACTCAGTTTCTGAGGAGAGTCTCAGAAACTAGTAGTTCCTTTAGTCCTATTTCCCGGAGGAATTTTAGGATGTCTGCAGGCTTCAACTTAGGCAAATGTTCCTCTTCTATCCAGCCAGTAATCTCCCAGATGCTGTGCTCTAGGATTCTGAAGTGCTGTGCAGTTGGAAAGTATGTGGATGGAAGTTTCTTCTTCCATTCCACAAAATCTGCATTCTTCTTCCTCCACTATTTTGAGCTTTTTCAGGTGCCCATTCAGGCGACAATGTCCCGTTAGGATCCCTGTTAAAACTCTTAGCGCAGTTTTACTTTGACTTATGCATTCTTTTGATCTCAACAGGTTGTAGTCACCCAGAAGAGTATTTGATTGTATAAGCCCTACTAGATCTTTCCAATGGTCAGATCTTCTCTTTTTCTCGGCTTTACTTATTTCTTCCAATATTACATTGGGGCTGATTCCGCAAAAGGGTTCGGGCCCCCAGAAAGGTATTTCAGTCCCCCTCTTTGCTAGTTCATCAATGCGACCTTTCTAGAAAGGTTCTCGAAGCGTACCAAGGCCAATGGTTTAACTCGAATGTTCCCGAATTATGAAGTATACGCAAAGGTGGTATATTCAAGAATTTTCTAGAGATTCGAAGGACTATATATACGCGAGTTTTTGAGTGAGAGAGGAGTTGTTCAGTATACAGTGAATCGGTAAACAGTTTCAGTATACAGTGAGTGAACAGAAAGTGAATATAAATAGTGTTGAAGATAAATTAGGACAATTATTATACCGAGTGTAGATAAATTAATAGACATTAAGTAGTGTGTATATAAATTAAGATTATTATAGTGTGTAAGTGTTTCTTTAATAAATCAATATTAGTAATTAGCCATAGTGAGTGTATAATTTTATCCCACGGTAAAAACAGTTTAAATAAATAAGAAAAACATTACAATAATATAAATTATTTCAGAATCTGGTAATTTGGAATCAACATTGAATTTCTATTAATGATAATTGAAGTTCCTCGTTTTTCTTTTTCTACAATTTTAATTCTTCATATCAAGTTTCTTGTCAATTGATTTTTTACTCTGTTAACACCAATGCTTCGCATATTGATCCACATATTGTTATAATTACTTTTAATTCCGTATAATTAGGTACTTTCCTTCTTGCTAATAAAAATTTAAATAATATTCGCCTGACGTTATGTCATCCTGTCGACCACACATGTTTCCAAATATTTTGGTAATTCTGTTTTTGGAACCTTTACAGACAGTAATAATACCGTTCATATGTTTCTGTAAATTCCGAATCCTACGGACGCACAATAACGAATACTAATGAGGAGAATGTACGAGATACACCAAAGAAAAAAAAGTGTACATGTAGGAAGAAACGTACGATCGGAATTTTCTGTATTGCGGTCTGTGATGATGAAATTTATATGATTTAGGAGCTTTCATTTATTAAATTTCATTCAATCATTCAAATAAATTTCATAATAACAAGTTCAATATTTTAATAAATAAATATACAGGCCATCCTTTAAATTTGCTCATAAATTCATTATTAGTAATTTGAAAAAATCCCGAAACAAGTCAAGTTTTTATTTTAATTTACTAATTATCAAAAGTTTATTTGTCAAATAATAAGGAATGTGAATATAGTACATTCAATAGGTTTTGGGTATGTCGTTTTATTTTATTTGCTATTTTGACATATAGCTAACCTTTAATTTGATAAATAAAATCATCAGGATCGTATTCAGCCAAATTCGAAAAGACTATGAAATTAATATTCACCAGCTCCTTTTTCTAACTGAAAATACTTGAGAATTTTGAAAATGCTGATGTATTTCCGTGTATCTAGGCATATTTTTGTATTATTTAAAAAAAAATAACAATAAGATTAATATTCACTTTTCATAAATAATAATTGACCGTAAACAACAAAGTACAGACCTGACGAGAACTGTCAGTGGGACATTTTAAAAAGACATGAGACACATTGCCGTTACGAAAGGTACGTCTGCATCCTATTTTGAATGTTTTTAATACATTTAAACGGTTCATTATTTTGATATTTTGATTAGGATTAATCACAAACCTGCCTTTTCTCCATTTCTTCCAACGTAATGTGTTAGAAGGACGTTAACAATCGTTACCAAAAAGGTAATAATTGTGCTACTGTATATCAATAGAACTTGACTAAAATTTTATTTAGCAAAAATGTGCTATAAATCATAAGAATATATTGCATAGAAACGACTGACACAACAAGTGGGGATAACTTTTCTCACGAGTGTGGAAGTTTTGTCGCAAACACACGATTGAGAAATGTACTTTCCCCACATATTGCACACAATACTTTCTCTACAACTGCACAAACTTAAAGAATACAAGTAAAGTAACTCAATATTTATTTTTATGGTTATTAAAACAAAAATAACACTAAAGTATCTTATCTCTTAACTTTTAAATAATTTTATTTCAAAACAATAGTTGATGGTGAAGTTTGTCCAATTTTATATAGTCAAACCCGGAAGGTCATTTCTTTTTCATTAAATTATCCGTTATATTAATAGTAGAAGTTGATAGTTGATTTATATAGGGTGATTCTGTCTCCATTTCAGTATAGAGTTCGACTGGGTTTTCAATACAGTGACGATTTTATCAGCAACATTTATTTTATTGTTAATAGACTCCTCAACGTATCCTTTATCTACGGTACTGGATGGCCATCCTCCTTTTAGAATTTAAAAACTTCTAATATAATCTGACAGTTTTGTGACAACTAAGTAGGTATTTAAAGATGACAGTAGCCTACTAAGCTTTTGTCGATTCCATTCGATTCTCCATATAAATGTATAGTTTGGCAAGTTTATCTGTGGCTACGGGGCGTCGGTGAGAGGCGAGGAAAAACATGGCGTATATCTGTCAAACGTACAAATGGCGTACGGTACCTATTTTACCAAGTAAAACTGAAATTACAAAGGTAACTGACAATAGAAACGCCACTGGATAAATCAATATCAGTCAATTGACGAAGTGAGAGGGAAGAACATTCGCACGCGCTTGCCAATAAGAAGTCAGCTGGTCCATAAAAATCACCAATTATGTAATTCGAGTGTGTGGTCATTATGGTTTTCGTACAACGCTGCCAGAGCTTCAAAAAGCCCATAACAAATTTGAAAAAGTGTTCTCTTTTAATATTCATGAATTGGAAAATAATGTTAATAGAATAAATCCAAGGAAACAAGCACATTATAAAATTAACGTTCAATCATATTTTTAATATTGTTAATAATAAAAAGACCCATTTATAATTATTATCACTACATAATCAGTACTTCAACATTTTTCATAGTTAAACGTGGCAATGTCGAATGGCTTCGACTGCATTCCTTTCACGGTTTCAGATAAACTTGCCAAAGTATATGTGGCGTGGCCAAAGTGCCGTGAGAAATAATATTTCCCACAAAATGAGCAATAGTTGGTTTTAAAATTGAGTAAGCTATGAGAAATACGTCACTTTTCATAGCAGTTGTAGAAATAAAAGGATACATTTCTCATACACAGCCACTATTATTTGATGCATTTGTAAACTCATTGCTATTGTTTGTGACGTCGAAGAGTATGTTTTCGATAATTACAAAGGTATAACATCAAATTAAAACAGCCAATATTCCCTTGTTTTCCATGAGTTTAATGATTGATACATAAATTATGGTTAATTTAAATATCTGATTAAATAAAGTAGGTAACCTATGGCACGCCACAGGCTTCGACATGGGTGATGTTTTTTACGATAGAAGAGAAAAAACCACTATCCTCAATATATGGAGGACCCTGAAGTTTGACATTCGAAGTCTAGTAATAAGGAGGGTTCTAGCATTACAAGAGGGTACATGCACTAGATTTACAAAGTTCGTTGTGGAGAGGCTCTAACGAGTTGAAATCGGAGATTTATGTTGGAATTCTAAGACAAAACTTTTTAAGAAATAATCGAAAAATGAATGATAATTGCGTTAAATTTGATTGACTATCAGTAATCTATGAATATGTATAAAGTGTTGCCTATATTTAGGTGCTGTCAGTCTAGACTATGTGATTTTATACGCCAAGGAAGGAACCTGAATTATCAGCGAAAAAATTTTGACAGATGCGGGAAATAATATCCATAAGACCCCCGAATGGCACATAATAAAATGAGAAGAGGTACATGTTTTTCTCGTTCTCCATCTGCTTGCAAACTTCTGAAGGAAATCAGTGGAGTTGCTATAATGCCCTTATTTTTACTCATACAAAAATGCATTCATAATAAAGTTTCTTTTACATACTATTTAATAATCAATCAAATATGTGCTCCAAATATTTGACATAGAAGATAAAAGTACAATGAGTAAAAAACATTTTAATCATTTTAAACATTTGAACGATTATCAACAATGATATGACTTAATACATTTTTGCGGTTCATTTGAATGCGTATATTTTTGTTGGTTTTATGCATAACTACAACTAAATCCTTCATTATACATTCTGTATTTTCCCATTTACTTATTATATTTCTTAAAAACGCCATCATTGTTAATGAGATTAACTTTTTTAAATGCATAGGAAAAACCTTATCGTCAACTCGGTTTTTAGATAAAATTATCTGTTTCATTATTTGTCTGCAATAAATTTCAGCGAACAATTTACATGAAATATTATATTTAGTAATGGGATTAAGCATATTAAAATTCATTGAGATGCATTATCTGCCCCCTACCAAAGAATTACGACAGGAGCAAAACTAACAAGATTTTGGTCCACGACCACTTAATAATAAGTCAATTTTTTACGGTGTATGGATAGTTTACAGACACAGTATCTCCCATCTCTATAATATGTCACATTATTTGATGTACTCCAGAGATTTATTAATTTTGTCGTTAGAATTGCCAAGTATACAAAATACAGTGTCTTCACTTACACTAGAACTATTTTCTTAACTTTTATTTAATAAAGAAATCGAGGGTCGTGGACAAAGTATAGTATTCAACTCGAAATGTATGGCAATTATTCACTCGGATGACTTGCGCCTCTCACCTACGTCTCGGGCTATCATAAATTGCTCGTCTATTAATATAGGTACTATTTCCCCTCCCCGCAGAATTAATTCTTGAATTTCTATTAATTTGATCGTATTATTGAAAACTAGGACATTTATGTATGAATTATATTTGACAACACTGGTCAATACACGATATTACACTCATGTTTAACAGTAAATCTCGCTTAATCGGTACGAATAATGAAGAGGTCATTAACATAAAAAGTATTGAAGAATTCTATGAAAAATTAAGGATGAAAAAGCCCCATTGTTGACACTGACACTGTCCTTTAGTGTGCGATAATAGTATATTACGTAACGTGTGTGGTAAGAAGCATTTTACGCACGAATGGAAAAGTTACGCACGATGCTGCGTAGCGGAGAGTGCGTAATTCCGTGAGTGCGTAAAATGCTTTACATCACGAGTTACGTACTATACTTTACCTACGACCTACTTGTACTTGTTTTTATAAGAAGCATAAGAAATAACAGTTACATAATTAGAGGTGCTTGGTAAACTCAATCTCTATTACTCTAATACCAATGAAAAAAGCACATTAAAGAACGTTTAATCATTATTAATATAATATTGTTGATAATCAAAAGTCCATTTTTCAATTATAATCAATACATACTTTTAGCCCTTTGGGCTTTTCATAGTTAAACGTGGCCCATATCGAATGTTTTCAAATTGTAAATTTTGAATAAAATGGCGACATCTATTGACAGTTGCTAAGATGTTGCTAGGGAAACCGTGCGATTTACTTTATAGCTGTGCGTTTTTTTTACAGTGCGTAATAGACATCATTACATTGATACCGACTGTGTGTTATTGACTGATTACAGGGGGGGTTGCAGGAAATAATATAAATTAATGAATTTTCATATTTTCATATTGACACTATTGTTTTCGTTTGTCTTATTATTATTTCAGACTCGGGATTTCTGTGTAAAATATTTACCTTTTTTAATGAATCATCCTGTATCGTCCAAGAAAATGGGCCTATTAAGACAATATTTTAGATAGGATATGGAGTTTTTTAAATAATTCACTTTAATGGATTTTATTAATGAAAAATTTTTCATACACAGGGGAAGATTAAAATTTTTTTTTTCAAAATTTACGAAAGCGTAAGAGGTAAATTGGAAATTTGAAAATTAAGGTACTTTTAATAATAAACAGAAATGTTTTAAACATTTTTTTTTGCGACAACCTCGATAAATGTTCATTTTATAACCGAAACTTCAATCATAAACAAGCACATTTTGTACAGAATTTCATTTTTGCATCGGCTGCTAGGCAAGTTGCTAAGCAACAAATGCGAAATGGAATATTTCGTGTTAGGTTTAGGTTCACTCTAAAATCACAACGACTACGGCTTGTCAAATTATGACGTGCAGCGACAAATTGATGAAATGTCTGTCAAAGTTTTAGTAGGTAACGAGTAATTTCATAGTTATAGATAAACGCGAACGATATTTTGTCATGGAAAAAGTATAGTATGCAATTCGCAACCAAATGGCCATTTCGACACGCATGAATTGCAGCACTTGCCTTCGGCTCGTGCTGCAAATTTCATACTCGTGCAAAATGGGCATCATTTTGTGCTCATTGCATAATATAATATATTCCCATTTTTATAATTAATTATGCAATTATTGTTATATAATGGTTTTTCACAAGCTGGAATTTTCAGTAGTAATACCCCTAGGGTCTTGATAATACCGAGATAATTTTGTCTATGTTTAATAATTTTCAATACAAACTTTATCAATTTTAATCAAATAGTATTCATTTTTATATAAAACTACAGTTGTGAAAAGTACAATTGGTAAATTAATTGAATCGTTAGATGCAAAACCTAATCTTCGCGACATTTTTAATCCAGTTGTCAGTTTGACGTTTAATTAATGTTTAATAAAAAGTAAACACCACATGTAGGGTATTATCGCTGTAATACAGTGGTGATTGGATTAAATTTGACACATGACTTGAAATTAAGTAATGTGATTGATTACTATATCCAGTAAAAAATTATCAATAAAATTCCTAATTATTTGCATATAAATAAACGATATATTAGCACTTTTTAGATCCATTTTTAAAAAGCTATTAAAAATATTCGTTTTGCTAAAATTGAAAAAATTAATTTCCCAATTTTTTTATTCATTATTATTATTTCATCAACATTTAGGCAATTAAAAAATGTAAACTCAAATACACTAAATGAATAAATTGAATTTTTTTTTTCAAATATTACAACTATTTCATTTTTTGATACAAACTAGATACAAATTATATTTTTTTGTGGTTTTCAATCCACTAGTTTAAATAATTGTTATAAACAAATTCACTATTTAGGCGATTTCCCAATTTTTTTTATAATAAGTAGAAAAAAAATTATCTTGTGAAAAAAATGTTTTTAATGCACAAAAACGCATTTTTTAATAAATAATTTTTTCTTAATCATTATTTTCCTTGCTTTTGTGTACCGAAAAATTATTTTTAATTTGTTTTGTTTATTTAATTAACAATTTTTTTTAAAACCCATTCAACTTTCACGCTATATTTCTGTTACTTTGAATCAAAGGTCTAATATTATTTATTTATTGTTGATTTTTATAATTTTTCAAGATAGCGAAGTAGAATTTGAAAAAACGGCAAAAGCGAACTAGACCAGTGTTAAAATCTCGACCCCCTTTTGATAAAAAAATGTTTATGCGACTCCCTATTTCTCCCATTGCATCACTTAATCCAAAATAACGACCAAATAGCATACCTACCTAAAAACATTAAAATTAAATTCTAGCAGTACTCCCAGTGCATGAGTAGCTTTTACAATAAAAATACATAGCGACATCTTTGTTTACGTCTACAACGCAATACGTGAACGTAGATAAGCAGTACTTCCCCCACCGTTGACGAATATAACCATCGTATTATGGGTCATAGAATGATTTGTTTACATTTGTTAAACCACTCTGTAAGATACAAAAATCTTGAACGTATACTCAAACACTGAAAAACTCAATAGGAAAGTACGAAATAGTAGTAGTTCTGATTTTCATCGATCTGGCGACCCCCTTAGTACCTTACTGTGAACCCCCTATTCGAAATACTGAAGTAGACTTCTTTAATTTGTTAATTTTAATTTCCATATTAACAAGCAAAACAATCAATATTGCATTTTTGTACAAACTTTTTTTCTCTGCAACTTTTATTTTGTATTATTTTCCTATCTTTTTTCTCAAAATTACAAAAAAACACTATTTATTCGCTTTTTATCTCCCCCCTTTCACAATTGAACTTTTTCTCAAAATTCGTAAAATTCACAGCACAGAATATGTGTTAAAAGTGTATTTTCTTTGACTATATAAATATAAATATTTTAGCCCATTCAATCAAAAAAGAAAAATGAATATAAATAACTTATTGTTTCCATATCTATAAGAAAACAACGGTAGCCAATGGTAGTCAACCTACTTTGTCTTATTTCTACGTGCACTTCTACCTGTAGACAATTTTGTTCCAAGAAAATTGTGCAAAAATGTATAAATTCAATAATTTCAATGACGTCGATGTCGATACGAACACACCTTTCTCCTAAACCAATCAAAACGAGCTAACGTAGAGGCTTGGAGTTTAGAAAGAGACACAACATGAAAAATACCACTACCCCCACCATTCTTGGTTTTGTTCATAATGCTTGAATGAGACTCGAAACCGGCAAAATCATTAGTACAGTTTTGTTAGTACGTTGAGTCGGCGTAAAGTCTTTCATAGATTTCGTTATTTTTTACAAACGTTAAGTGGTGTGTAGACTAAATTTCGCATTAAAATGGGTTATAAGAGGGTCGTGCAGGCCACGCCTATGGTATGTTACTGTTTATATTATTTATATATTAAATTCCTATCAATTTTTTAAGTCGTGCAACACATGATGGTTTTATACTTACGTCAAGATATTAAAATAACACATACCTAACCTTGGTTTTTGGAGTTATGGTGTGCGGGACTTTCTTATTAGCTTAAATAATTAATTTCGATATATTTGAAAGTATTACATCAGCACATTCAAAGGGTAACAAAATATACAAATCTTGTTTATACCTATGTGGCTTTTATGAGACATAAGTCAAGGTATTTATTGTCTTAGGTACACTCTAAAAGATAAAATGATTATTGTATACCTAATTATTTATATTAAAGTGTATAATCATATTACATTAGGTACAATGGAAATTCTGTTAAATTACAAAATTACAAATTGTACTTACTTGATACAATGAATAAGAATAAAAACCATCTAAATTGTTGAAATGATTGGATGTCAAAAAACCCGAAATAGCTACCTATAAAATGTAGAAAGTATTATTTATTAGTAGCCAGTAGAATGTACTTATTGATTCTATTTCGAGGTAGGTAATCAAATTAGGTTTAATTGTCTAAAAAAAAGTAAATGTACCTTGATCGTTTACTGAAAATTGTATTTGCTGAATTAAAACAATTGTCATAGGTATTTAACTTGGAACTGTCGAGGCATCCAGTCCGACAAGTAAATGTTTGTTCTTAGTGAACGGTCTACTTTTTGGAAAGTAATTTTCAAATTTGTAAAATTTTATAATAGTATAATACTAGGTATTATCTTGACAGAAATTGTATTTGTTTGATTTTTTTATGTAGACGCAAAATTTCACAACATTTCGCAATAGTATATTGTGTCACAAGGGCAGAAACTGATAAATAAGGGCATCTAAATCGCTTACTGCATGTGTAAGACACAACTGTTTTTCGCCTACCTAGTAAACCGAAAAATAGAAAAAGATAACAAAAAACTTTGACATACACTGACGTTTAATTGAAAAATTCACGTGAAACGTCAAAGTCATCAAGTGGCAGATGGTAAAAATCTTCAAAAAATCCGGGCGTAAGCTTGGCGAAAAAACTATATACACTTTTGTTTTCGTCGCTAGGAATGTTTACCTGGAAGGAAATTTTTTTATATTGGAATACCTGCTCCAAAATTTGTATACTTTTTTGACTTCAATTTGCACTCAAAATTAGAAAGAATAGTATATTATATACCAAGGTAGTGAAAACTATTATTATTGACCGAGCCCCTCGCGAAATAAGGTGCGAGGCCCATAAATGTCTTCACCACCATGGTGTATATAATTTGTTTCCACTACTAGCCAAATTTAAGACAAAAATTAAAAATAACTCGCAAACGCACCACGACAAGCGTTTACCCCGTCATCTGACTGACAAGTACACTGTCAGTTTTCGATATATTATGAACGTACTCGTTATATCAATATGTTATCAGTAATTTTTGGTTTATAGCGAATTTTAAACTAATGGCATTTTTATTCAAATAATTTTATCTTGATAGGTAATTTCAAGCAACAATCTCCTGACTACACAAACTTATGTTGCACAATTTTTCATTGAACTACTATCTCTGTATTCTCAAAATATTTGAATTTGTCCATTATTGACCTAGGTTAATTAATAGAAAAAATTATTAACCACTAAGAGAAATTCAATTTCTCAGTTGGCTAGAATGAGCAATAAAATTGTCAACTTCACAGCTAATAGTGGAAAAACGTTATTTTTAGTCATTTTAACTTTGTGATGCCATATCCTACGAAAAGCATACACTACATATTATATGGCAAATTTAATACATATTTGTAGCTACAACTAAATGAAAGAAAGATAAAATCCACAATATTTTTACGAGCTGATCTTATCAAATTTATAGTAAACAAAGTATAGTTTATAACGTGTAGATTTTATCAAATTTCAATTAAAGTTTATCTTAAATTAAAGTGTGGAATAAAAAAAGCGGTCATTTGATTTTTTTTTATTTCACAGGGTATGAGATATATGGTATAATAATAGTATAATATACAATTTTTTCCACTACTAGCCAAATTTAAGACAAAAATTGAAAATAGTTCACAAACGCACCACGAGAAGCGTTCACTCCGTCGTCTGACTGACAAGTACACTGTCTGTTTTCGCTCTATAGATTATGAACATACTCCTTATGTCATTAGTCATTTTTGGTTCAGCGTGAATTTTGAACTAACGGCGTTTTTATTCGAATCATTTTATCTTGATAGGTAATTTTAAGCAGCAAATATGTTGAAGACATTCTCCTGGGTATACAAAATTATGTTGCACAAGTTTTTGTTGAACCCCTGATTTCTCGAAATATTTGAATTTGTCCATTATTGGCCTAGGTTAATAATAGAAAAAATTATTAACCACTAATAGAGAAATACAACATCTCAGTTGGCTAGAAGAACTTCACAGCTAGTAGTGGAAAAAGCACTATTAGTTGTTCTTTACTTTCACATAGTTATACTACATTTGGGGAACTTTCTATTCATACACAAACCAGTGATCGAGATAGAAAATTTTATGAAAATAGGGACATAATTTGAGAATAAATAAAATATGAAATTCACAACAAATATGAAAAAATTAAAATATTCACTGTACTAATACATAAATAATACTAAATATTATACGCAGATTAATATCTTATAATATCGTACACTCTGTACTGAATATTGAATTATGCCAATGTAACTCAAAAGTCTAGGGTACATTGTAGAATCCTACCACTGAATGAAAAGATCTTTCAACCAGAAATGGAATTTTTTATCAGATAAGAGGTGTTATTTTTAAATAAATATCAAAATTTTCCCTTCTTGTGGGTAACTATAAATTGATCTCGGTTAAATTGTGTTTTCCTACAACCACTATGCAAAACACACTTTTCTACACAAATTTTTATACGCAAAGCAGGCCTTTTCTTAATTCTGTTGATAACTATTGGAAAAGTAATGCGAAAAGTACACGCTATGGAACTTTTCCGAACCGAAATATCAAACAAAGCTACCTATGACCTGTCAACTTTGTTTGACAATCAACCTAGTATAATCCTGTAAATAAAGGAAAAAAGTTTACATTAATGACGCCCTATTTTCATCTTCCGGTTGGGAGTTGCATTTGGTACCTCATTAAACATGAGACAAAGTTCTACATGAAAACGCATGCGAGGGCGGAGAAAATGGCCCCAAAAGACCAGAAAGAGGAATTCTGCTGCTATCATACCCTGTGAATTGAGTCACGCTTGACTCTTTTGGCCATATCGGAACACGGGTCAAACTTTCTGCTCCCGGGCAATTTTGACCTCGCCAGGAATTTGTTCCTATTTTTTTTGTAATGCACTAATTTACTCAAAATTTTCTTGATTATGGGTCCTCATAAGGTCCTTTGTCATCCCTGAAATTTGTATACCCTAATTTTTTTTAAATTTTCATTTAATCGTTGTTTATTGAATCCCAAATTTTTGCTGTTTTTGGAGCACGGGGAAATTTTGTGAACAACCAACAATTAAAAATTTATACATGATCCGATTGGTCTCTATGATACATCATTTGAAAGCTAAGAATGTCTACTTTTCGATTGTGCAATTACTTTTTTTGACGAAGTCGTCCATTTTTCAATAAAATTAGAAAACGCGGGCTCAAGGAAAAAACGCACTTTTTTTTTGTGGTTTTTTTCTCCCTGCTCTTTATTTCTAACATTTTAACACCTTAACTAGTGTAACGGGGAAACTCCCACCTTTCCATCGATGTATATAAGTCATACCTTTGATACCCCGGGGAAAAACCAGTATATCTTAATGTATACGCTATAATTTATTACTTTCGTTCCTCCGTCGTTCGCCGCGCGTGTGCTCTACGTGGCGCTCGTGTCGTCTGCTACAAACCAATTTTCTATGTAATATTTTAGTCTATAATGTATTATTCTTGTATCATTATATTGGGTTCTCCCGTTGATAAATAAATAAATAAAAATATATATTTTTCTATAATAAATGAAACATGAAGAACGTTTATAACTCGTTATTCCAAAAACCTCAATCAGTCTGATTGCAAAAAAATTTGCAAAAATTTGCGGAGAATCTGCAAGAAATTGTTGCTGAGTATTATGGGTAAATATTCTTCACTCTTGAGGCATTTTCAGTTTTCCTTACCAAAAACCTAATGAACTTCAGTATTTTGCCACATGTGCAAAGCTGATTGTTGCTAGATTCAGGTCCACTGGTCAGGTCCATCTCGCTAGAATTAATCTTATAGCCCAATTTCCTAATAAGTATATCTTGAGGCCTCATAAGAGAGGAAAACAAGACCCTCGGAAACATATAAATTTCCATCAAAAGTGTCTGGTTACAGGGTTTCTCATTTATCGCACCGAGGATTTTCCCAATCTGGAAAATGTGGTGGCGCCATCTACAATTGGTTTCCACAACCCAAAACTTTGAAAATAATGGATTTCCAACACCCCCAGCTCAAATTTTGTACAAAACTTGCATATTTCACAAGTCTCAAAATTTTCGGTTTTTCAACCCGATTTTTTTGCAGAAAATATTCATGTTGCGAAAAAAATCATAGGGACCATTTTTGTAGAAAATTAACTGAACTTCAATTTTTATCCGAACCGAGAATCTCTAACTGCCATATTTTAGGAGATATTGGCTAAAAACCTATTTTCCTGGTCTTTTGGGTCCATTTTCTCCGCCCTCGCACGCATTTTCATGCAGAACTTTGTCTCATGTTTAATGAGGTACCAAATGCAACTCCCAACCGGAAGATGAAAACAGGGCGTCATTAATGTTAACTTTGCCTTTTTTTCCAACTTCATTTACTGGACTAATAGTGAACTTCTTATTTGTGTTCAATTTTTAAATTTATACCCAAAGTAAGTAAACTATTTATTCCAATTAATTAATTATAAAAACAATTTTAGAAATTATGAACCAAGATCAAAATAATTTATCTTTGGAGTTGTCCAATTCGGACATTGAAAATACTCCTCCAGATATTTATTTTCATATTGTAAGTTCTTTCTGTTAAAAGTTTGTTTTAAATAACTATATAAATGACTGTGTTTCTTTCATTAATAAATGTGGTTGTAGAAAAAATATTGTTTACAACTTGTACGCAAATCACTTTTCCCATTCGCTAGATTTATCACCTTACGGCTCGTGCCACAAACTTCTGCGCTCGTGGGAAAAGTGACGCTTTGCCCATTAGTTGTACAAACTACTATTTCGAACCAAACTGGATTGCGAAATGACATCCGAAAAGAGCGGGAAGAGTTAAAATTTTGTATTTTTTTCAATGGAATTCGCAATACATTCTGCTACTTAAACCATAAATGTAACGAAAAGAAGAGGTGCAAACAACAAGACCACACAAATGCAAACCGTAGCGAAAATGCATAATTAAAACAGACAGTAGAAGTTGTTAAAACCGAAAAATCAAGCTTTTTAGACACATATTTAATAGAAAAACAGACAGAGGACAATTTGTTCGTGAAAGTATCTACATGAATAGTTTGTCTCAAAATATATCGTCTTCGCTTTTTCCGGCAATCATGAAATTAATGGGCCAATTGCAATAAATCATATGGCCAACAGCTGCTGTAGAAGAGATCGCCAGTGGAGGATTATTAAAAATTATTTTAAAATATCTCTTTTTGTATTTTTATCATACATCCTTTGTTTTTTATTTAATATGTGAAGACCATTTCTCTAAACTTTTTTTTCTTCTTCCTCCTAAATGAGAGATTATTATTAAGTTAAATAAACTATAACCAGGCTCACCCTTGCCTTGTCACTGGACTGTTGTTGGGTTTCATTTCAGATAAAATTCGTAAA
>CAJUYH010000289.1:0-52921 GCA_910591685.1 Galerucella tenella | reverse complement strand
AGATGCGCACGACCTTGAAAGATGCGAACGGTCAAGAATAGCGCCCCGGGTGCTATACTTGAACGTTCGTACTTGTCAAGGTCGTGCGTTTCTCATAATTTTGCGAATGTCATTAGCATTTGGTGTTCTCGATCATTCAAATGACCAGTGATCATGATTGTTTTACAACTAGTGGTATTTAGGTATCAAAATTATTCGAAGGTAATATCCCGAGACCCTGATAAATAGCCGACTATGGTTGAAATAATACCCTTCTTGGTGTGCGTCATCGATTGTTAATGTCCTTCTAACACATAAGGAAGGAAGAAAAAGGTGGTCTGTGATTAATCCTAATCAAAATATCACAACAATGAACTCTTTAAATGTATTAAAAACGTTAACCCTAATCTTTGACGTAAAAAATTTGATTACTTGATGTTTAGAATACGCGCAATCGCGTCCTAACAGCATAAACACGTATTCTGAACGCTTTGTTTATTGTTTTTCCTCAGGGGTGTTGTCAAAATAGCTTGTGACGTCACGTGGACATGCTCTATTTACCACCAAATATCACCTTATTCAAACCCTTTAAACTCACACCATTTAAAAACTTTTTTTAGATGTCAAATGTGTTGTTAATCATATTCAACAGTTTAACAGAAATAAACATTTGTGATCATTTTTAAATGTTTGTGATTTCTGTGAGACCTTGATCAATATTATTCTCACTTATATAGATCAATTTCAATATTAGATTATTTGTAATTGTTTCTTTTCAATCCTGTCACCTGTCATTATAAATTGCAAAGCGCTCAATTTCTACCGATGTGTCGATTAGGTAACATGGTTGGACGATCGGAAAAATTTAACAGAAATAATCACCTGAACGCGTAAAACCCGCCTGACTTAGTATCCGAACGCAACCCAATCGGCAGAGCCCAGCCAGATTCCGGTAAGTGAATGGATCCCTTTAGAACTATTCTCAAGGATTTAAAAAAGATCCTTGTTGGAAACGTTGATAAAATTTAATGTTTCACTTTATTATTGAAAAATAAAAACCGTGAATAAAGCAATGATTAATTTTCTTTTAAATATTCCGTTTTTAAATTGCTAAAAACAATAAAGCAATAATTTTCCATTCCATTGTTTAAATATGTTATCAACAAATGCATTGTTCATAAAATTGAAACAATTTTTTCTATAGAACCTAGTCTCATAATAATAATGATTTTTAAGAAAAAAAAATTGTATTCTCGAATAAATTTTTATATCGCTAAATATTTTTTAAATCAATATTTATCACGTTCTCACATTGGGAAAAAAATGTTATTCACCTTGCATTGCTCTGATTAGGCCCCCAGTTATTTTATTTCGTTAAAAATAAACGTCTACCTAAGTGTTTATTTTTTAGGTGAGCGTCATTTTTGTTTTCGTATATACTGACGACTCATTGTCATTAAATACTATGATAATAGTCATGAAATATATAAATTCAGTCTGCTGATTGTAAGTGGGTACTTAGTTTCCATTACATCATCATAATTAACTACACTACAAGGTCTTGGTTATCCTTATCATAATTTTAACAATTAGGACAAAATTAGTCTTAATAATTATTCTATATAATGTTTTTAACGTTGAAACAACAAACAAATTTTCTAAAGATTTCTATTATATAGCACACTATATAGGGTGATTCATTGGGAAAGTGACATACGTTAACTGCAGATACGGAAAACCTAATCCAGATATCACAATAATGAACCGTTTAAATGTATAACAAACGTTAACCATAATATTTGACTTGAAAAATTTGATTAGTTGATGTTTAGAATACGCACAAGCGCGACCTATCAATCGGGAGAAATTACACCATTCAAAATAGGATGCAGATGTATCTTTGGTATTGGCAATGTGTCTTACGTCTTTTTCCACTGTCCCACTAACAGTTCTCGTCAAGTCTGTACTTTGTTGTTAACGGTCAATGATTATTTATGAAAAGTGAATATTAATATTATTGTTATATTTATTTCAATAATTACAAAAATATGCCTAGATACACGGAAAAACATCAGCATTTTGAAAGTTCTCAAGTATTTTCAGTTAGGAAAACAAGATGATAATAATTATTAATTTCATAGCCTTTTCGAATTTGGCTGAATACGATCCTGATGATTTTATTTATCAAATTTAAGGTTAGCTATGTGTCAAAATTGCAAATAAAATAAACGACATATAGAAAACCCGGGTATACGTCACAAACGATGACGCACACCAAGAAGGCTATTAAATGTACTATACCATTTAATCAAATGAAATGTATGAATGAAAAAAAAGAATATTCAGTTGAAATTTACTAGATTACTTAGGAAAGCAGCCTCCCAAAAACTCTTGGGACCTGGCACTTTCATTGAAAAGCACTCCCTTGAAAAGTTTAAGGGTATATGGGTCGATGCAGAAGGTTGCAGGCTTGCCAAGGAACTGCTGCAGTATCCAGACACCAAAATAGCAAAAAATTCTGAACTATGAACAAACAGAACCTTCGGACAGCCACGGGTATTCTAACCGGTCACTGCCACTTACGAAAACACCTCTGCAGACTGGGTCTGTATGACACTCCACTTTGTAGAGGATGTGAACAGGAAGATGAGACTGTCGAACACATTCTTTGTGAATGTCCGACACTCTCTCAATTTAGGTTTTCTGTATTCGGCGAGTACAGGCTAACACAAGCCAGCATGAGGGAGCTTACTTCCGGCGACGTTATCGACTACTTCAAACAAGTAAGCTGGATGACGAGCTAGAAGGAAGTCTGAACCTCAGAAGGATGCACAATGGGCCAATTGTGGCCTAAGTGCTGTGTACCCACCCTTCAAATTCTTATAGATACAGATACTAAATTACTTGGCAAATTATTTGGCAACTTAGTCCAGTTATGACAGACGTCATGGAAAACAATTTTTATACTGTAGGAACGATATCACATTTTTTTTATATCTTGACTTATTTTGTTTAGAAATTCCATAAATTCGGACATCGGTGACGCTATGATTAAATTATATACTTTTATTTTGACACTGCTTTGTTCATTATTTCCGCTAACGCTACTTCTGTTATCTAACATATTAAAGCTCTATGTCGAGGTGCAGCGTGGCTGATAAAAACCTACACAACCTTCAACAATTTAATCTAATACATTATTTTGTAGTTCTAAAGGTTATTCACTTTTTATTGTTAGAAAAAAAATATGTTTTCACCTACTCGGTTTATTTTGTGACCTATCTTTTGATTACACCCTGTATACTAGCATACCAGCTAATGATAATCTACCTTGTTGTCGAATTAGAATTGGTTGGTTATAATTTGTTGTTGTCCAATGTTTATTTTTTAAATTTTATTGTTTTCTGAATGAAACATTCTAATATAGCAATAAAATATTCGCAAACTTCGCAGTTTTTTAAGTAATGAATATTTACGAGTATAGCTTTGGGAAAACCCGACAACAAAATTTTAAAAAATCCCATTTTATAGTGACAAGGTTAAACACTAAATTGAAAGCAGTGGCGGCGTGTAGAATAAAAATGTCGTCGGATACATTGCAGGGGTGTCGCAGTTGGGATAGATAAAAATCTTCTGATATTGAGCTAGAATTTGATCATTAAAATGTTGCGTATAAAACAGTTTTTGAACTTGAACTTGAATATTAATTGCAATAAAGATGTAAATTAGGGCGATTAAAGAAAATTTACTATTTTCTTTTCAGAAAGCGCGCAGTGTACCGAAGCTCTTGATTTTAATATACAATATGTCCCCCTAAGTTTGAATCTTGTGGAAAACTTTTTTATTATTAATTTTAGTAAGAAAAGATATTCTTCATAAAAAGTTCTGCAATATCTTAATTCTATAATACAGTCATCAAATATCAAATTTTTTAGAGGTTTGTCAAAATATATTAGTTTTACCCAAGAGTAAAGTACCTTTAAATTTGACAATATCGAAAATTGTTACTGACAAAAGTTGATCAGAATTGAAAACTAGGATTAAATATGTAATTACATTCATTTAAATTGAATTTTTACTGTTTTTATTTGACGTGCAGACACGTCAAGAAGCTCCGGCTACTGAAAGATATTCCAGTTCTGGCTCGAGCGGCTGAGGAATGCTTGCGCAAGTACTACTTCGCAACCCCATACAGGGCTACGATCCGGGACAGAGAATCCTGGGGAAAAGAGACGAATACACAGTCTCATGGGATCGTCTGGTTCACAGATGGCTCATGCTCTGGTGACAGAGCAGGGGCTGGAATTTACTCTAGGAACCCAAGGACACAAATCTGTGTACCATTGGGTGATGGAGTATCTGCATATCAGGCCGAGATATACGATATACGCTATCTTGGAATGTGCGCAGATAAACCTAGACAGAGGTTATGTGGATCGACGCATAACCATATACTCCGACAGTTAGGCAGCAATTAAAGCCCTGAGTGGATATACCATCAACTAAGGACTTGCTGACGAATGTCTAGAACGACTTGCTGATCTTGCAAGTTGGAACGCAGTGCGGCTAGAATGGATTCCAGCCCACTCTGGTTTTGAAGGCAACGAAATGGCGGATGTACTGGCTGCGGAAGGGGCGGCAGCTCCTTTCTGCGGCCCGGGCCCGACCCTCGGTCTAACAAAACAAACAATACGCAAGGAGACAAGGAAGTGGCTGAGGAACCAGCACCTCGCTCATTGGAATGCTCTGCAGGGTCCTAGACAATCCAAACTTCTACTAAAGGGATGGACTGATGGACACGCTGGGGCAGCTATTGAACTACCAAGGAGTAGGTTGAAGAAGATAGCAGGAAAATAGAAATTCTCCATAAATATTAAAATTGAGGTTTTCACAGATGTATTTTTTTGGTACCCTGAAGATTTTTCTTTAATCATCTTAATGTTGATGTAGACGAAAAAGTTTCAAAAAAAATATTGATTATAATTTTCGACTATTGAACTAACTGTAGGTTTCTTTTTTATTTTCAGATTCAATATAAATGCCGTGAACTAATCCTGAGCAATGACAAATTACGTACAATAATGAAAGTATTCTTGGAAAACGTCCATACAGGTCTAAACAAAGAAACCCACCCTACATCGATAGTCAAATGCTTTCCCACGTACGTCCAAGACCTTCCCAACGGCACAGGTATTATAAAGTTTATATAAATTCATAAAAATCATTCGGATGTAAATCAGTTATGAGCTTGAACTGTTTTTGACACTTCCCTACAAGTATGAACAGACTTCTGTATCTTCTGACAAATGTCTGTTATTAAACGTCATTTGTCATTCCATTTGATATTTTTGAATGTTTATTATTTTCAACAATGAATAATGAATGAAAGGACTATGCTTCCAGCTTGTGGAAAATAAAAGACCACTCACTCAATTGCGGATATTTTGATACCAACTTATTCGTCTTAAAAATAGAACATTTGATAACATTGCGCCAATATTGTGACTTTTATAATTAACTCACAATTAATGATATTATTTTTAAAATCGCTTACGGAGATTGTATGAGTAAGACATAGAGAAAATACGTAAACAAACCTGTATTACAGATTTCACCTGATTCCACCAAGTAAAGAGATAAGAAATGAATAAATAAAACCAGACAGGGTTAAACCGACCTAATTTTGTGAGTTAATTCTTATATGTTGTTTTTTCTTTGTAGTATTTTGTAGTGTAGTTGTTGGCATCGGTAACTCTTAAAAAAAAATTGGATAAGGATGCGGGATACTTTAGTTTTATTAAAAATGTAATAAGATCCCTTTTATTAATGACTTTAGTTTTTTCATATACAACCATGTCACTGCAATACGTAATCATGTCCACAAAATTATTTTTACTCAAGTTTGTCATAAGTTTAAAGTCCTCATCATCAAAATTGTCTTCAGAGTCAAATTGATTTTTTACAGCATCAAAGGAAGCATTTCTTAATGCTCGAAACCATTGTGATATCTCGTTAGGAGATATGACTACGTTCTATTTTTCAAGACGAATAAGTTGGTATCAAAATATCCGCATTTGAGTGGTCTTTTATTTTCCATAAGCTGGAAGCATACTCAGTCCAGTGGCGTAGATTGGAGAGGGAAGCAGGATCCCTGGACCCGGGTAGCATATGAAAAGGGGCGGCAGCAAGCGCCACAATTTTTTAAATTGTGATGAGAAAAATAATTATCCACAAATCACGCTCGCAATGTGCGAAATAGAGGAGATGAGGTCCGTGCTATTGACCAGTGACAACTGCTTAACGCCCGGTCGGACGTTGCGGTGGAACCGAGATTTTTTGACCGTGAAAGTACTGACTGAGTCGGCTCCTTATCTTTTTTCCCATAGATGATGTATCCTCTAAAGCAGTAGTAGTTTATCTTGACGAATTTCCGGTCGTCATCGTGTTGTGAAAACCCATGCTACGACACTGATTCATTCATTCATTCATACGTTTGGGTTGGCTGAACAGCCCAGGCACTTGAACTGAATCTTTGTACCATTACCCATGTTATCTACCTACTTCCTTCCATTCCAGAAGCTTCGTGTCTTCTATATAGTCCACCAGTTTATCTGGAGGAATCTTCAGTAGTTGTAATGGTTGTGTTATTTCCACTCCAAAGTGCTTCCACCTGAGTTCTTGTAAGTTTTCACAGAAGCAGAGTATGTGAGTAGGTGTTACATCGTAGAGTTCACATATTCTGCACATAGTTTCACTAACTTTGCCCATCCTCAGGGTACAGTGTCCAGTCACCAGGTCGGTAACTGTCTTCAAATTTCTCGGACAGCCAAGTGGCTTGGAAAGCACTTGGCTCTCACCGTGTAACGTCGAAATTGGTTTTAAGCTGCCAAAAGGACTCTCCTCAATAGGAGAACTCAATAAAGTTTTGCTGGTCTGGATCCCTGGCCATTCCGGCATGGAAGAGAACGAGAAGGCAGACTCTCTTGCAAGGGAGGGTGCCGCACGTGTTTTTATCGGACCAGAACCTACTATTGGCATCGCAATAAGTTTTGCCAAACAAACACTAAATACCTGGACAGCAAGAAGAGCTTTAGACTTCTGGTATAGTGTACCAGGATTGGTTCATTCAAAGGCTTTTATACATCCTTCGAAGAATGTCTCCAAACAGACTACTACATGACATATGTTGTCTAACAGGCCACTTTCATCTGAATCATCAAATGCTGAAACTTGGACAGTCGGAACATCCGACTTACCGTCATTGTCTGGATGATGATGAAACAGAAGAGCATATAATTTGTGCCTGCCCCGCCGCAGCTCGAATCAGGTATCTGATGTTTGGCAGGGTCTCTCTCTCTCGCCCTCGTACCTGAAATATCATTCACCAAATAAACTAATCGGCTTTGTTAAGAAGCTGAATTTGTTTGGTGAAATCTGAATAGGTGTGAGCCACAATAGACTCTTGCCAGTCGCAGTGGGGGGCCTCATGGACCCACTCACCACAAACCCAACCTAACTGTCTTCAAATTTCTCTTACCCATTTTCAACAGCTTGGACGAGAGTTCCTTGTCTAACTCATTCAGTAAACTCTTAATATGGAGGTGTCCTTGTTTGTGTCAGCCTCCATTTGAGTTGGTCCTTAACTAGCCAGTTCCCGACTTGTGAAGACCTGTGAAGGCTCCTTTAGAGCCTTCTTTAGCTAGCTGGTCTGCCATTTCATACCCTACAATCCCCTCATGTGCTGGCACTCATATTAGAGACACTTTGTTGTCTCTTGCCAGCATGTTAAGGTACGCCAATGACTCGTCCAAGTTGATTTGAAATCTTTCAATATCTGGTCGTTTTTAATGAGCTAATACATTTTTTTTATATAGAACATGGCAAATTCCTGGCACTCGACTTGGGCGGCACCAATTTCAGAGTTCTACTGATCGAACTGAGCGGAGAACATTTCGAAATGAAATCGAAAATCTTCGCTATACCGCAACACATCATGCTGGGCTCGGGCGAACAACTATTCGATCACATCGCCGAATGTCTCGCCATATTCGTCAAAGAAGAACAGGTCGCCGATCAAAAATTACCATTAGGTTTCACATTCAGCTTTCCTTTGTCGCAAAAAGGTTTAACGGTCGGCTACTTAGAAAGGTGGACCAAAGGATTTAATTGTTCCAATGTCGTTGGCAACGATGTTGTGCAGATGTTGAACGAGGCTATTGATCGCAGAGGGGTGAGTTGTAAAATATTTTTATGTTAATGAGTGAATTGATGGTAATTAGTAGGAAAAATCGTTGTAACTTAGAGATTCGATATACTATTGGTACTAACAGAAGTTATATGTTATAGTTGAGAAGTAAATTTTTAAAACTTTCATTGGCTGGCCACCGTTTGTGTCATATTTACGCGCTCTCTTGCATTTGGCGATCTCGTCCTGCGCAGCTGCAGTGTAGTGTCTTTCTCTATCGCACGATATATTTAGCTCGGACCTCTTTGTCACAAGTTTTCACACGCATAAACATTTTCACCTTCAAAACTCGACAACTGTCCCAGGCCAGGTTTTTTTTATAAACAACGCCCATTTTGATATAAGATTTATTTATTAAACAATTAGGTGAAAATAACTATTATCAGTTTACCTGTTTATACCTGCAAAAACAAGTACAGTATCCGCCAAAATAAACAGTACCGAAAATAAAAATAAAAATTAATTTTTAATTTCTGTAATGTAAGTGTTCAAAATGTTCACCATTTCGACGCAAACAAGCTTCATATCGATTTTTGTAAGTCAATAAACATATTTATAAAAAGTGGTTGATGTAACTGCCGAAAAATATTTTGTATTCTTTCCCGTAGTTCGGCAATATTCGCCGGCGGATTTTGCGAGTGAAATATTTTGTCCTTCATTATGCCCCAAATGTATGCGTCAGGTGGCGTCAGATCAGGTGAATGAGAAGGATATTCGAAGTCTGTTCCCCGAGAAATTATTCTATTATCGAAATGCTGACGGAGTAAGTCTAAGGTGCGCACAGCTGTATGGCTCGTTGCACCATCTTGTTGGAACCATTGTGTGCGAAACTGTAGATTTCGTGCACGGCAAAAGTTATTTAGATCTCTCACAAAAGGTATAATAATTTTCTCTCTATAACGCTCTTGGTTGACAGTAAGTGGATTCTGATTATCATCTTCAACGAAATAAGGACCAATCATTCCATGACCAGATACCGCGCACCAAACGGTAACTCGAAGACTGTGGAGTGGTTTCTCTACAATGACATCAGGACGTTCAAATCCAAGGAATCTGGTTGTTTGTCGATTAATATAGCCGCTAAGATGAACGTGACTCTCGTCTGAAAACCATATGTTTTTAAAAAATTCGGGATCTTCGTAAATTAAACTCAACATGCGACCACAGTAAATTTCTCTTGCACGTTTGTCCGCAGCATTTAGTCGTTGTCCAACTTGAATACGGTATGGATAACCACCAATTGATTTGAACATGCGATGTAAAGACGTTTCACTAATGTTGAGTTTACATGCAGTTCTTACAAGACTTCTTTGAGGTGATTGCACAACTTGGTTAAAAACACGTCCTTCATTTTCGTTAGTGCATACTGTTTTTCGACGACCTGAAGAACCTTTACGTTGACACAATACACTACCAGCGCGACGAAATTTTTCAACAACAGCTACACTTTTACTAGGAGCTGCTTTATTAAATTTTTGTTGATATTTTATTGACACCTGTTCTAAGCTTGGACCATCATTACGACCTTTTCCGTATTAACGAAAATAATGCTCCACCAAATAACTTTTTCTTCCGCTGTTAGAACCATTTTTAAATCAAATTTAACTGCAGCGTACCTTTAATATATCAACGAATGACAATTAAGTCAAATATGACAAATCCATATTACATAAACAACTCCACAGCACTCTCTGTTTCGGTACTGTTTATTTTGGCGGATACCGTAGTTACGCCACGAAAGAAATAGACAACCCAACGTTTGTACGAAAACGGTTTGACGGAAGAGTGACTTTTCAGAGGTTGGCAACACTTTCGCTACGGTGATTATATTGTTTCCGCCATGTTTCTGATGTCATCTGTCACAAATCTGACAGATAGTTTAGTTTTAATACTCATTTAAAGAAAACTGTTTTCGTTGTTGGGTAAATATGGAGAAAAGAGAATTTCGACTGTTGATTAAACATTATTTTCTAGGTAAAAAAACAATTGAAGAAACTGAGGAAAAGTTACGTGAATATTATACTGAATATGTCCCTTCCTATTAGTTAAATTAACATTCCTATAAATGTCCAGCTATAATTTTAGGCATATTATTTTTTGCAAAGTCCTATATAATAGCTATGTTATAACGTAGGTGGTATTTTATCGCGGCTTTGTCCCTTACGATCTATATTTAAACGAACGTTATCTACTACCGATAGCGATTCTTAGTCACGAATATAAATCGTAATTTTTTCCTACTAATTATTTATTTATTCGAATCGGTTCTTAAAATAAATAAAAAACTGTTACCAAACAACAAATTAATCTGATTAGGATTTCTTTATATATAAACATGCCAACAAAGGAGCGACATTTTTGTATAAAGATAAGAAAATTCAAGAATCGTAAATTCATTCATGTACAATGTATGTATGAATTGATAATCCAATTGCAAAATTTAATAAAAAACTTCAAGTTTTTTAGAAAAAGTATCTACTGTCCAAAAGATGGCGTCACAGAAAGCATCCTACTAACTGTGGGTAAAATACCCAGGAATAAAAGTAAATTAATTATCAGATATACTCTGTGGTAAATTTACACTAGGGGCAGTCGGGGCTAATGCCCAGGGCGGCAAAATTTGGAAAGTTATCAAAATTATGAATTTCAGTGATTAGATGGGGTGGCATTTTCTTCAGTGCCCAAGGGCGGCCATAAGTTTAAATCCGGCCATGGATATACTAACAAAGAGATGAACCGAAAAACTTTTTTTGGGATGTAATATTGAAGAAATAGGAAACACCAAAAAAGTAGGAGGTAGAACTTAGAATCGTTGGAGGAGGACTAAGACAATAAAAAGTAGATCTTTTAAGTCTCAGTGAAGATCACTCCAATTTATACATGGATACAAATAGGGGGCGTCCATTAATTACGGGAGGCGTTTTTGAGAATTTTTCGACCCCCTCTCCCCCCTTGGTGAGATATCGTAAGATTATCCTCAACTCCCTTCCCCCTCCCCTAATCTCACGCGAGATTCTTCAAAAACTTCTATTTGGACTGTAAACGTATTGGATAATTGAGGAAAAAAAATTGTTCTATTACTTTTATCGAAGACTAGCAAAGAATAGTATTTGTGAATATTAATCTAATTTTTTTTTCACGGATTTTCACACCGTTTTCAGAGATATTTGCCAAGACCCCCCTCCCTCTTAGTGAGATTTGGAGAGATTAAGCTTGGTCCCCGCCCCCCCCTAGAACACCTCACGTAATTAATGGACGGCCCCGACAATCTGAAAATATTTTTTATCGCCAACCGTCAGTAAATCCGCCAATTATCAGATTGGTTGCCTGAAGTAAACAAACAGTTTACCTTCCTTTACTTTATCTGCCGCATTTGCGGCAGATAAAGTGACACATATGCGGCAGGTAAAGTATTTTGACTTTGACATTACTCGAAAATCATCATCTGTCAGTGTCACGCTTCTCCCTATTACGGCTCCATAATAGTTTTCTTGCGATTTATTTATAGCAAAGTATTGTTGGAACTCCTTTGACTTCAGAAATTAACTTTTATAATGCTTCAGGGTGTACCTTCAATTTAAATATAACAAATAATAAATAGATTTGGTCTATATGTGCTGTTTACTTTGTCATAATAAAATACAATGAAATATACCCCAGTTTCTTATTATTCTGAATTCTGAGCAGTTGGCGATAAAATGTTGTATGCACCACGTCAGTAAAGTGTCTTTATCGGACTCGCCTGTTATTCGCCTCGCTTCGCTCGTCTCATAATTTCAAACTCGTCCGCTAAAGAACCACTTTACTGCCTTGGTACATAAATAATTATTAATTAGATGTAATTTTTTTATAAATACAAAAATGTTTCTTCGATTTCTTGAATTTTCATATCGGCAATGGCGATTATATTCTAGAATATGCACATTTCAGTATATTTCAGGATTTTGAAATATCAGTCATGGCTATATTAAACGATTCGACAGGCACCTTAATGTCATGCGCTTGGTTGAATCGCCAGTGCCGAATAGGCGCTATAGTTGGTGAGTTGACAAAAAAAAAATGAAAATCCGTTCACTTGGTTAAGGCACAAAATACACGCAAGCACACGCATGACTGATTGGTTTAGAATTTAGACATATATTTAGGTATTGCGCATCCGATAGAAACGCATCTGATTATTGCAAATTACAATTTCAAAACTTACAATGGATAATTCTACTTATTAACTGAAGGTTAAATTATGAATAGAAATATTTAATATCGAACCAAAGGCACGGCAAAAAATATGAATGTATCGGTATGAGAAGTCATTTGAAAAGAAATCTACTTAATTTCAATGAGTTTTCTTCTCAAAACATAATCATACATTTTTTTATTAAACCAGAGCAAGATTAAGAAAATTAAAAGTGCATTTGAGCTTATTTTTCAACTACCTTTCCAAATCTGTTATTATTATTTATGAACGATATTTGGTAAAAAAGCTCGCGTTTGACAGTTTCGTACAGAAATCAATATGTGGCATCTTATAAATAACACAGTGTATGTACCTGTATACAGTGTGTATTTTTTATAAAAAGTTCTACATGGTCTAAAACCCAAAATTCAACGATTATAATTATGTAGACAGGAGAATTAACTTTTTTGAAAAATAAATTTTTATCCAAAGTTTGGTAGATGGAAGTTGTAGAGGGGGTTATTACAAAAAGGGGAAGGGAAAAAGACATTATTGCGATTTTTGACCAAGGTTGAGATTCCAAAAAAGTATAATGTAAAAGTTTTTGAACTCGAGAAGATCTACAATTTTTGCAATGGTAACTTTTTCACATAACCTCAAAAATATCTAGAAAAACGCAAAAAACTGCATTTTTTGATTTATTTTTAGTATCTGCAAAAATTGTTCGATTCTTATGAAAATTTGATAGAAGGTAGCGAGATGTGCTAAGAAAAGTGATTTTTGATTCTATGGAAAATTATTTTCCATCGTTATCGTCTGTATCTGTATCTGTAGAGTAGGGAGGGTGAGTGGGTAGGCTCACAGCACTTAGGCCACATGTGACCCATTGTACATCCTCCCGAGGAGTTGTCCTCCTAGGTCATTGTCCATCCTGTCCCTCTCAGGAAGGTGGACAGGTCACTGGGAGACATCTCCTTTATATCGGCAGGTGTAGGCCAAGACTCACCGAACACACACTCTCTTATTGACGATAACTCCGGACACTCGCATAAGACATGCCTGACAGTTTCATCTTCCTGTTCACACATCCTGCATAGAGGTGTGTCCACTAGCCCCATAGTATGGAGGTGTTTCCTTAGTTGACAGTGACCAGTCAGAAATCCTACTGTTGAACGTAGGTTTTTCCTGGTCATCGCCAAATATTTCTTCGGCGCCAGCTTCCCAGGGTCGACCTGGGTGATCCTGGCAAGACTGCATCCTTTGATTCCATCCCATCTCTTAAGGGATTGAGCATGGGTGTAACGTTTGGCTAGTTCCGCAATTGTCGAAGTCGTTAGGCTGTAGGTGTCACTGGGTCCTAGAATTTTTAGTCCAGCGGCTTCCCTGGCTAAAGAATCAGCAATGCGATTTCCTTTACTCCTGTCGTGCCCTTTAACCCACCTCAGGATAATATTGTTATCTGCCGAGGCGTCAGCTAAATCTTGGTGGCACTCTAGTACTAGCCTCGATATAACACGTTGTCTGTTCAAGGCTAATAGGGCTTGTCTACTATCAGTGCAGATTATTATGTTTTTGCCAGAAATTCCTCTTCTGGTTAGTTCTTTTGTGGCAATTGAGATACCAGCCAGTTCTGTTTGAACCACGCTGGTATTGTTTCCCATTCCCCACTTAATCTTTAGGCCTAGTGCTCTCGAGTAAACTCCACATCCTGAGCCTTCTTTCATTTTTGAACCATCTGTATATATGCGTATTGCATTTGCAGCATCTGGCTCTGTGTTCTGTTTTATTTAAATTTTGTAGGGTTTGTTAAACAAAAACCTGGGTTCAATTGCATCGTTGGCTGCCTGCAGCAGAGGTAGCGCAGTGAGCGCTTCCTGCCATAGGCTCAACCTCAATTGGCCCACTCCTACTTCGGGGTTTACACCAGCCGTGCGCAATCGTACCATGGCCATTAACGCAACCTCCTTGACGTGCAGGTCCAGAGGGGTCAGACCAGTAATTAGTTCCATTGCTACGGATGGTGTTGTTCTCATGGCTCCTGTGATGTTCAAACAAGCCATTCGCTGTATTTGATATAATTTTTGGATGGCCGTTGCTTGTAGAACCTTCGGTCCCCATGCTCCATACGTTAACATGAGTCTTATTATTGCAGTGTAGATCCAGGTGACCACACGGGGTGACAGACCCCATGTGCGTCCCACTGTCCTCCGACACTGCTCATAAGCCACATATGCTCTTTTTGCTCTGCTGTGTAGATGTGAGTTCCATGTTAGTTTCCTGTCGAGGGTAATACCAAGGTATTTCACCTCTTCCGAAAAGTTTAGTTTGCTTTTGAAGATTTCGGGAGGTTTCAAACCCGATAAACTACTTTTCCTGGTGAAAAGGACCATCTCAGTCTTTCTGAGATTGATCGACAGTGAGTGTTCCTTACACCATGTTTCAATTAATTTAAGCCCATCCTGCGCTCTATCGCACAGTGTGTTCACAAATTTGCCAGTCTGCAAGTTAACTATGTCATCTGCGTATGCAATTGTGTAGAATCCATTGTTGTTGAGGTGATTAATCAGGGTGTCTAGGACTATGTTCCACAGAAGGGGTGATAAGATTCCTCCTTGTGGACATCCCCTCACAGTCCTCTTACTGTGTCTTCTACATTGATACTTATAGCTCTACTAGAGAGCATCTTGAGTATCCATTCTCCTACTACCAGAGGTACATTCCTGGAGTTGAGTTGCTGGGTAATTGTTGGAAAGGTTGTTTTATCAAACGCTCCCTCGATATCTGTGAATATACCCAGGGTGGATTCTTTGTTGTCCAATGATCTTTCGATTCTGCCAACCACTTGGTGAAGGGCCGAATCAGTGGACCTTCCCGGAGTATATGCATGCCGATTTGGTTGAAGTGGGTTGTGAACTAGCACTTCATCTCTTATATACCGCTCGTATAACCTCTCCATTGTTTTTAAAAATTACGATGTGAGACTAATTGGTCGGAATGCTTTTGGTAAGGCGTAGTCCATCCCACCTGGTTTGGTATAAATACCACTCGTACTTCTCTCCACTTACTGGGAATATACCTCAGAGCTAAAGAGGCTCTGAAAATTCCAACCAGGTGCGGCATAAGAATATCCATTCCCCATTGAAGTAGGGCTGGTCTTATTCCGTCAGGTCCTGGTGACTTGAAAGGGGAGAAGCCCGATATGGCCCACCTTATCTTGTCCTCATCAATTACTGCACTAGCAGATTGCCAGTCGTATTGTGAGGGTGTTGTTGGTACTTCCGTCCAGTTTGACGTTCCAGGAAAGACAGAACCTGGGAAGTGAGTTTCCATAAGAATCTCAGCGCTCTCTTGAAGGTTGGCGGCCTTGTCGCCATTTTCCCTTGTCAGGATGCCGATACTCTTATGGTGGTCGTTTGAGAGTGCCTTCTGTAGCCTAGACATTTGTGGGAAGTCTTCGACTGCCTCACAATAGTCTCTCCAGGCTTCTCTTTGCTTTTGTCTGCAGACCCCTATTGATCTCTTTGAGGTTGGCTTTATATATTCCCCAGTCCTCTTTGAGTTTTGTTCGTTTTGCCTTGTTAAAGGTCGTTCTCGCTGTCTTTCTGAGGTGTTACAGTTCAGGGCACCACCAGGTATTGGTCGTCTGAACCATCCTCATCGGACAGGATTCCTTATAGGCAATGTCTATTTTGTTTTGGATAGATATTGTGTACCTTTCCAGTTCCTTATTATTGCTGGGAGTCAGGACCTCTGTTTTCCGCAGAGCACCTTTTAAGAGTCGATTGTAGAGAGCTACATCCGTCCTCTTCGGGTCACGTTATCATATTTTTTTATGAAAATGTTCCATATGGTCAAAAATAAACAAAAATCATTTTTCTGAATATACTTAGTATACGACTAATATAATTTAATATCTGCTAGTTGAATTTTGTTTTTTAAAATATGCAAAACTTTTATATAAACAATAAATTTTCTTGATAAAACTGCTCTTAAAAAAAATCAGTACAAAATATAATTCTGTAAGACGTAGAATTTTTGCAAAATTTGGCAACGCTGCATTAGAAACTGTATAATAGGTAGGTATCATTTCAGCCTTAAGAGATGCTGAAGTAATACTTTTTTCCAGTCTAACATTATGATATGATGCATTATCAACTATCAAAACTGATTTTGGAGGCATATTAGGTAGAAGTTGCTCCCGAATCCACTTCATAAAATTATTATGATTCATATCATCGTGGTAGTCACCACTTTTAGAACCTGAAACAGAAAACATTGTTGATTTAAATTGAAGTTCAACTGGGTTATTAGCTTTTAAAATACCAGAATCAGATGCTATGAATATTGACTATAATAATGATGCATACCATGGGAATATACAAGCTAAGTAACTTTTTTTAAAAGTAGATTACAACAAATACTAATCCAAAATTTCTCATGCTCAAGCCCATATGAAAATGTTGAAGGGGAATAATATAAAAAAGCCATATTTTGAACAATCCTATATAAATATAAAAATATTCAAGGTATTACTAAGATATTCTTTAGTCTGCAATGGTCTCATTTACAAAGTTTTTGAAATATTGACGTTTTTTTTAAATCAAAATTATTCTGTAAAATGGAAAATTATAATTTAAAGTACCTATATCATGAGCTGTAACTGTCCATTAGAATGTACCAAAGTTTCTTAATAATTATATTATCAATACCTGAGGGATGGTTCGCATGAAATAATTGACACTTACCTGAATTGAAAATCAATAAGGCATTAGGAATGAATCCTTTTTCTCCACCTGCATGTACAATTACAAGTCTCTTGCCTTTTGAGATTGGTTTATTTAAACCTTTCTCTGTCTCATCATACCATCCTTTCGATTGCACATGAGAACTGTGAATATATGTCTCATCTGTATTTATAATATTTCAGCCTTCTTTTCTAAACTTTACGATCTCATTCAAAAAATTGATTCTTTTCAATCTAATATCATGAGACTCTATTAGAACCTTTCTCTTATCTGGAGTGCTTCTCCATCTGAAAATAAAGTAATATATGTTTGTAATTATAAGGGCCTCCTCCAAGAAGATGTAAAAAAACAACTTGTAATTTCATCAAAATACATATACAAAAGTATTTGAGTGAATACAAACTGGATTAGCCTGAAATGATTGAGAACTGTTTACTTTCATTTATATTTACATTGATTAACTGTGATAGTTTCAACATTTATTTTTATTGATAGATATCTAAATGCATGAAAGTCATGCTAAATACTTTCCATTATATTGTACATGCATGCCATAACAGCACAGGTTGTCAGGTTGTATCGGAAAATATTTGTTCTATATTACTATATTAAAACTACTTACTTGAAACCCATATTTTTCAGTATACGCCATAAAGTAGTTCTGCTTTTGGTAAAGTCAGGGATGATATGTAGTATTTTTTGTAGAATACCTATAACAAAATTACAATAAGTGAAAGTTATTTTCGATTCTATCATGAGAAAACTTACACTTCAGAGTGGGAGCTCTCTTTTCCACAATGTAAAAATCATAAATTAATGCTCTGATTCTTTCCAGTTCTCCATCTCGTAAACTATCTTGAACACGTTTTCTGCGTGGTCTCATCTTATGAGGTGTTCCAAAAGATGTTGATACTCCTCTGTCAATGTTTAAGCCCTCCTTTCTAATTTTACCATATGTACCCTTGGATACACCAGTGGCTTTTAGTGTTCGTTGCCTAAAATATGCAGATATATTGGGGTTTACAAACATAATAATAACAATTATAAATAAAAAAAATAACTGCGATTGTCTAATAAAACAAATTTGCATCCTTTGCAGCGTAATATATGAAGCCAGGGTGTTTAGTACCTACCTAGCATCTATGTTAGTATAAATTACAATTTGACGCATAAATATCTTACCGGTGATTTTGTAAAGGAATTTGAATCCCACTTTCAGCTTCCATTTCCATAAATTTTGCAACATTTTCCACAATTTGTCTTCCTTGGCTATGAATTACTTTGCCTTTAACAGCGATCAATTTTTTAGGAGGCATGTTAGATTTAAATAGTCAATACACTCAAAATAAAAAAACTGAGTTATCAAATAAAGTATTTATAACAAACTAACACTTTTACACGCACTAATGCAAAGAAATAAATTAAAAACTCAACTCAAATGCAAACGAAGCTTAGAGGTTAGGTTCAAATATAAACACAGACCCTTTCAATTGTCAATTTATAGCAGTGGCACTGATCATGGCGTACCGGAAGCGTGGCCATGGCAACCAGTGCTGCCAGATGTAACATAATTATCGAATTGTAACATAATTTTATCCCAAACTAAAGTTGAAATTTCACTTGTACCATAATCGATAATTGTAACATAATTTCACTTAGGCATAAACTAATATTAATTTTTTAAATAAAACGCTAATCTATATTTTTTAAGTAAAATAACATGGGACATAAATATCATCACAACGATGTAACGGGAAGTTACTTGTCAGATACCTATAAAAGCAATGCCTTCAAATAATATTTATCAAAAGGACGATGAAGACGATGTCGAAGTTTGCTTTAAATAGTTTTTTTATATTTTTATGATTTTTTTGACTGTGATTACGTTGAGTTAATGTTTAGAAAAGTAGATGAATAGAATGTATGTTTTTGTTTCCTTTTTTTATATTTTATTACATTATTTATGTTTTTGAGTTTTTATATTTTACCAAAAATATTTTATTAATCAAATAAATTTTAAAAAATCCGTGCATAATATTTTCTTATTAGGGCCGTTATTTCAAATTATTCTGTGTGTAACATAATTTTCTGAAAAATTCGATAATTTTGTCAACGCTGCTCGATAATTTCTTACCTCACGTCTGGCAGCACTGATGGCAACGGCGATTTTGCATTTCTGCGACTGGCGTCAACTATGACGCAAATGGGTCATTCTCTATTGAAATGCACTCTATACCCGAAATTTGGTTATATCATGCTTTTATTTATTGCTCAAAAATATTTTGTTGAGATCGTTTGCTCAGCTAAATAAATTGCTCCGCAAAAGTTTGGGAAGTTCACAAATATTGGATTTGTGTTGAAAATTATTAACTGCTTTATTCACCAAGGTTTTGTCTTTACAACAAAGTCCGCGATCTCAATTATGTCTATCTCTTAAGGATAACATACTATATCCATTTTGATACTTGAAAAAATTGGCAAGTATTAAGTATTAAGCGGGAATGTAAACGTTATCTACACAAATATGGTATTAATCCTTATTATTTTGAATAAGTAAGAGGCTTTAAGCATTTCATGCCCATTATTTTACTCTTTTACACCATATAATTTAAATACATAATTTTTGTTTGCCTCCTAAATAATTTTGCCCCAACAAAAAAATAATCTAAACTAATATTATGTATAACGAGGAAAGATGATTGATTTTTTGTTTGTTAAGATCTAATATAAGTACTCAACCAATTTTACCGAAAGTTACATCTTCTCGGAGTAACATAGACTATTTTATATTTTCTGTAAAGAATCCGTGCGAAGTTGGGGCGGGTTGCTAGTTACTAATAAAATTAAAAAAGCACACAACCTCAAACTGTTGTTTTTGTTGTTTAAGATTATATTTAATTAAAACTTTTGTGGAGATTATTTGTTATGTCAGACGTATATTGGCGATTTCATTATTTTAAATTCAACTACAATTACCAAAGACCACTGAAATGTTTTTTGTCAGCGTTTCTTCTGCCGATACATACAAACTTTTTGCTACAACTACGAAAACACGTATAAGTTTTAATACGCCAAATTACCTTCTACAGAAACAGACCATTGTAAGTTTATACACTGCCCCTCTGTATATAAGTGAGTGATGAGAAAATCCTACCTCACATTGGGGCTCGTTTGGGAAAAATCAAATAACCATTAAAATATGTCTGCTTCTATTGTTTATTAATATACAGGGCAAAACTTTCATAATGCTCTCTTATTTTCTTTTCTATAATCAAAACAAAATTATTATGAAAATTCGATAAAACGTCAATATCAATGAATTACTAAAGAAATATTATACTGAGTGATGTTTTAGTTTTTTTTAAGTAATAATTTGTATTCTTTTTGTTGATTATTTTGGGAAATCTAATCACAATATTTTTTTAATTCAACATTTCGGTTGCGTTCCAGCTACCGACATCAAGAACAATTGAGTCCTTTGAATCCTGGTGCCCATTTGACAGTAACAAAAAATTTGACAACTAGGCAATCAATAATATTTTGAAGTTTAAGATTGCGAGAAATTTGAAAGAAATTATTGGAAATATCTCTCTCTTAGATTAGTAACCAAATTCTACTATAATCTGTTAAAATACTAGCTACACATTTATCCGCATTTAGTTGCATTAAAGCACTTTCTTTGATTTTTCGTCTTTTACCTCGTCTTTTACTATACAGAGTGCTGCATAACTCCGTTACAGACCAAACATATGATTTTTCAAATGGGAACCCCTGTATATTATACCGAATTCGGATTGGTTACATTTTTTGAAGCTTTTGATATGAGGTTTTGCCACGATATACAGAGTCCTTCAAAAGATATGGACACGTTTATGTGAAAATCGTAGGTAAATCAACGCTCTTTAGCTTGTTGAACGTTGAAGAAAAAAAAATTTATGTTGCCAAACAGAGTTTCGTAACATGATGCAATATCTCCGTATCCTATTAAATTTCAATTATATTCTTTGTTATATACAGAGTGAACGGAAACTCGAACCTGTCATTTTCTTTCTTCTTTCAAATGGAACACCCTGTATTTTATAGCAAAAATAGGATCTTCGATTATGTAACTTTAATTTTTGTCAAGCATTTCCTATACCCAAAGTTTATAAAAAGTGAGTTATCTGGTAATATTTATTGTAAACTATTATTATTGACCTATTATATGAAAGCAATAATTAATGATAAATTTTAATGAATAATTCATTCTAAACAAAACTAGCTACCAAAAGTATAATCCTAATCATAATATTAAGCTGAAGGTTCAAAGTGTTCACCGTTAACATCAATGCAATGCTGTAAGAGAGGGCCCAACTGATTGGCCAGCTCGGTCACCCAATTTAACAAAAGTATATTTATTTTTTTCGGGTCTTGTAAGGAATAAGTTTATAAAATCCCCGGCTATTAGAGATGACATGAAAGAGATAATTAGTGCGGTATTTCGATCTGCTAACGTTGATATGCTGAGAAATGTTAGTCAATCATTTGAACTATTCTGCAGCATTGCATTGATGTTAACGGTGAACATTTTGAATCTTTAGTTTAATATTACGGTTGGGATTATACTTTCGGTGGCTAGTTTTGTTCAGAATAAATTGTTCATTAAAATTTATTATTAATTTGGATTTTTTGTTACATACAACGTTTAATGCTTTCACATAATAGGTCAGTAGTTATATTTTACAATGAATATTGCAAAATAACTGTGTTTTTATAAACTTTGGGTATAGGGAATGCTCGACAAAAATTAAAGTTACATATTCGAAGATTCTATTTTTACTATAAAATACAGGGTGTTCCATTTGAAAGATAAAAGAAAATGACAGGTTCGAGTTTCCGTTCACCCTGTATACAAGAAAGAATATAATTGAAATTTAATAGGATACGGAGATATTGCATCATATTACAAAACTCTGTTTGGCAAAATACATTTTTTTTCTTTAACGACAACAAGCTAAAGAGCGTTGATTTACCTACGATTTTCACATAAACGTGTCCATATCTTTTGAAGGACTTTGTATAACGTGGCAAAACCTTATATCAAAAGCTTCAAAAAAATGTAACCAATCCGAATTCGGTATAATATACAGGGGTTCCCATTTGAAAAATCATAAGTTTGGTTTGTAACAGAGTTATGCAGCACTCTGTATAGTTCGATATAATTTCAAAATATGGACCTTCAACACATTCACTACTTTTGTTAATAACATTTTTTGATATCTCTCAAAATAATCCATATACCGAAGTTTGTCGTAAGGTTGGTACACCCTGTATATCTATAGCGGCAATCGTCTCTGCTTGAAACACAGTTGTGTATCGACCAAGGCTAAGGGACAGTTTCTTCCTAGGTCCACTTATACCAACCCCAGCGCCATGGTTTGTTTTGGATCCATCGCTGAACCAGATGATTTCTCCAGAATTACCTGGATGCATCACCTGTTCCCTGGTGTGTACCCTATATATTAAGGTAGTAGGTAAACAATGTTCTATTTTCAATGGTTATTTGATATTTCCCATACAGAAGATTCTCAATATGTGACAGTTGTAAGTTCAGTTCCTCGCGATCTTTTTTTGAAATGATTCGAAATGCTTAAAAGTGCTCGATGTACAAAGCACTGCTTTTTAAAACAAAAATCACTAAGCGAGGTGCTTCAATATTATCGCTGCTATTTAATTCCCGGTGCCAGATTAAAAAAATCTAATACTATAAAGAGGTGGTTGGTATTTTTTCAAATTACATTGTTACAATTAATGAAATTTTAATTTGGAAATTTGTTATGAATACGCATGCAACGTTGCCGCGTTTCGATAGTTCACAATAATTTCGAATGATTGCTTTGTATTATAAAATTTTATGCATGGCATTTTTTCTTATTGTTTATAGGATGTACAAATTCAAATATGTGCTATACTGAATGATACCACAGGAACTTTAATGTCATGCGCTTGGAAAAATCACGCTACAAGGATTGGGCTAATTGTCGGTAGGTGTGCAATTTTAACCAGAGTTGCCTTTATTATTAACAGATGTCCTAGATTTTGTTTAATTGTAAGTATCTCCGTACTTGGAAGATATAGAAAATTTCTTTTTCAAATACAAATATCGACGTTTAATAGGACACTCTGTACAGGCTGCGCAGATTAATTCATCGATTAGAAAGATGTCGAAAAATGTTTAAATTAGTGGGGTTTCTAAAGGTAGGGACAAGTGGTGTAAAGATTGGTTAGGCTAATGCGCTAATGGAACCGCAAGGATCCGCAGTCAATATCACAACCTCACACACACACAAGTGGTGTAAAGATGAGACATTTTATACAACTTTTTATATATAAATAGGTTCCTTTTGGAAATAAATTATTAAAAAATGGTTATAATATGCATAATTTGATGGTGAATAACATAGAAACCATGAATTCAAGAAAATCTTTATAGGTTTGAAGAAAAAAAATAAAACTTTTCTCTTATTTTTACCCGCAAAAACAAGAAGAATTGCTGTTGTAGTTCAGTCGACAGGTTGAAAGAAGTAGGGTTAGGTGGAAAAAGGTCAGAAGTTAATGAAACTTTAGGATGTTGTTCAAGGATTGTTAATTAACATTCTCTCAAGTTTTGGACCTCGAGGATCCTGTGCGAAAAAAGTAGGGGGAGGAAAACTACAAAATTTTCGACCTCTCTTCGGTTTTTCCTCGATTACTTTTTTCACTCACGTCCTACGGCAAAAACAAATCTATAATTTTCTGTAGAGAGTTAAATGTTCTACAATTTTGACGAATGAAACATGTTTGTATGGTTGAAATAATACCCTTCTTGGTGTGCGTCATCGATAGTTAATCTCCTTCTATCACATTACGTAGGAAGAAATGGAAAAAAGCAGGTCTGTGATTGATCATAATCAATATATCACTATAATGAACCGTTTGAATGTTTTACAAACGTTAACCCTAATCTTCGACTAACAAAAATTTGATGTTTACATTACGCGCCAGCGCAACCTATCAATCGGGAGCTCAAAATACTATGAAGGCGTTACTTTCGTAGCGTAGCATTTTCTACTGTCACACAGTTCTTGTCAGGTGTGTACTTTGTTGCTTACGGTCAATTATTATTTATTTTAAATGAATATTAATCTTATTGTTATATTTTTCTAAATAATACAAAAATATTCCTAGATACACGAAAAAACATCAGTATTTTGAAAGTTCTGAAATATTTTCAGTTAGAAAAAGATGCTGGTAATTATTGATTTCATAGCCTTTTCGAATTTGGCTGAAAACGATCCTGATGATTTCATTTATGGTTGAAATAATACCCTTCTTGGTGTGCGTCATCGATTGTTAATGTCTTTCTAACACATTACGTAGGAAGAAATGGAAAAAAAGGCAGGTCTGTGATTAATCCTAATCAAAATATCACAATAATGAACCGTTTATATGTATTACAAACGTTAACCCTAATCTTTGACTTACAAAAATTTGATTGGTTGATGTTTAGATTACGCTCAAGATCAACCTATCAATCGAGAGCTTAAAATACTATGAAGGCGTTACTTTCGTAGCGACAATAAGTCTTACGACTTTTTCTACTGTCACACTGACAGTTCTTGACAGGTCTGTACTTTGTTGTTTACGGTCAATTATTATTTATGAAAAGTGAATAATAATATTAATAATACCAAGACGGGTATTATTTCAACTATATGTAAATTCGCTACCGAGATATGACGCGTCGAAAAATAGGTCATGTTTCAAAATTCGCTGAAAAATTACGAAAAATTGCAAACTTCCACCTTATTTCATCTGTTATACCCGAATTATGATAATATGTTGTACCTAATTATGGTTCTTGGTTGAAGTCACCAACTTTGGACACCCCACCCAACCCCAATTCTTAAAAGCTAACTTTCTGATGAAATCCAACCATACCTATTAATTCACATCATTTTGGTATTGGCATCAGTTACTTCTCGAAACGATATCCCCCTCCCCCCTACATAATTAACCCAGGACAGGTTAAAAAAAAGACGTAGTCCTATCGAGGAATAAAGATTTAGAAATGTGCTTATCATAGTGGGTACTCATCTGTACTTATTACATTTCCTGTCGAGATTTCTTAGCCGCTGGTTCTGTTCGTGACAGCTCGTCGTCCTCCTGAGCGATCAGGCTGTCAATGATGTCGTTGTCGTATTCGCCCAGTATGTCTGGTGAGTCTTTCTCGTTCAAATCAGTTGCGGGGGCGTTTTTGCAGGAGTGGCCTGTGCAGTGCTTGCACATTGCTGAGCTCCGGAGACCTGCTTACTTGCAGCCGCAAGCTCCGGAAACTGGAGGAAACAATCTGGAGGATGTCATCTGGCGCAGCATTTCTGGTTGTGGGGATTGGTAGTACCCCTCGCGTGGTTAGGCTCCAGCCCCATACTGATGGTACATGTCTGTACTTGCTGGTAAGTGCGGAGGGAGTGGTACTTGGCAGCGTCCCTTGTTGGTGGTAGGCGGGCTAGTTGTAATTTAGTCTTCGTCACTGATCGTGTGAATAATTGGTACCTTAGGTCGTTAAGGTTGTCATTGTCAATGTTGCCTCCATAAACTGCTACCAGGAACTTCTCTCCAGCGTCGCTGATCTGCTGAGGAGTAGCGTTTGGTGTGAGAAACGGGGCCACTGTTGCAGAGAGGGAGGTATACTTTATGTAGGTACTGCAAATTTTCTTCTTCCCCAAACCAAACGGTGAAGGAATAGTATGTCCTTGGGGGGGAAGGAACAGGAACTTGGCGGGTAGAGGACACTGGGACCACTGCCTCTTCCACTTTTTTGAAGATAGATGTTTTTTTGTGGACATACCTAATGCTGTTGTCAACAGAATAAGTATGTCCACATTTTCAGCAGTAATGATAACGCTGTCGAATTCGCTGGTCTTGGATATGGCGGTGTTGACGATCATCACGTCGGCGTCCTCATATGCCTGCTTCACTTCGGTGCTAGCACCCACCATTTGTGTCATTAACATCGAAATGAATGCGCTCTTATTATGATCGTTTGCTAAGAACTCTCCTGTGCTATGGTCACCATGGTAGATGAGGAGAACACGACTTTGGTTGCTGATTGTAATGCAGAACGGCTTTCATAGCCGGCGTTAGTGGGGTATCCATCGAATACAACAGTCACATTGCTCCCAAAGTGTCTCTGCACGTAGATGATGTACGTGGAGCATAGCATCTCGAATGTGGTTGTGGGAGTTTTGTTCCAAATTGGAGGATTTTGAAAAATGACTTATTCTTCGAAGCGCCATATCTCGGTAACAAATTGACACACGAACATGTTTGAAGGAACAAATTCGTAGAGGATTTAACGATCTACAAAAAAGTAAATAAACGTTTTTGGCGTAGACCGTAAGGCAAAAAAGTTATTGTGGAAAAACCAGAGTAAGGTCGAAAATTTTGCAGTTTTTCGCCCCCTCCTTTTTCAGCACAGGGTCCTCGAGGTCCAAAACTTGGGAAAATGTTGATTAATCATCCCTGAACAACATCCTAAAGTTTCATTAACTTCCGACCTTTTTCTATCTGAATCTACCTGTCGACTGAACTATTAATAGAAAGTGTTTCTACTAATTCATAGACCAAGACAACCAGACCCATTCAATCAAGAGCGCGCCCCCTTACTTCTACCTAGTTTCTGGAGAGAGTCTCAGAAACTAGTAGCTCCTTTAGACCTATTTCCCGGAGGAATTTTAGGATATCTGCAGGCTTCAACTTAGGTAAATGTTCCTCTTCTATCCAGTAATCTCCCAGGTCCTGTGCCCCAGGATTCTGAAATGCCGTGCAATTGGAAAGTATGTGGATGGAGGCTTCATCTTCCATGCCACAAAATCTACATTCTCCCTCCACTATTTTGAGCTTTTCCAGGTGCCCATTCAGGCGACAATGTTCCGTTAGGATTCCTGTTAAAACTCTTAGTACAGTTTTACTTTCAACAGGCTGTAGTCACCCAGAAGAATCTTTGATTGTCTAATCCCAACTAGATCTTTCCAATGGTCTTTTTCTCGGCTTCACTTGATTCCGCAAAAGGGTTCCGGCCCCCAAAAGGGTATTTCAGTCCCCCTCTTCTCTAGTTCATCTGCTATTTCATTTCCTTCTATTCCAGTGTGGCAGTGTGTCCTGGAATCCCATAGTGCGGGCCTTATAAACACAGCAGAGATCAAAGTTTCTACATCTATTCTTTAACAACTTTTGAAACTCTTAAATTTGTGTTATGCCATTTATAATTTCTACATCTGTTTGTCTACACATCTTCTTATTCCTTTCCTCTTCTTCCTATTTTCTTTCAGCATGGGGTATAGAGGCATGATAAGATCTGAATTGGTCTGGGATGCCTTCAAAAACTCTTAACCATTGCTAACCACAATAGGGTGACACTTAGTGGGCACAAGGGTATTTTAAGAAATGAAATGACAGACACCTTAGCAAAGCTAAGGCATGAAACTATAATCACTGGTCCTGAAGCAGCATTTGGAATATCAAAAACATCAAACGTACTAGAGACGCGTGGCAAAGCTAGAACACAGCAAATTCTTAGTAAAAAATCCTGAAAGTCGCTTATTGATCAAATATTAAGGAGGGAGAGGAAGAAACAGCCTCACATATCATCTTCGAATGTCTAACCCTGTCTCATTGGAGACAGAGGCTCCTAGACCTAGAGCGCCCGAGGTAGCATTTCTCCAAAAAGGACCTAGTGAAAAGAATGTTAGCCACATAAACAGTACAGCCAAAAGTACAAAAACCTTGAAGGCTGAGCTGACTGGTGGCGTTATACTTATCAATCAATAAATCGCACTTGGAAACCCCACTACATGAATTTTCACTTTTTCGAGATATTCCCAACCGACGGTTAATCTGCCGTTTCCTGTATATTTTGATCTTTTTTGGAAGCTGAGCTCTTCTTCTTTCCAAAATTGTATAATTTGTTACAGGTTGACTGTAAGATAAGCGAATTATTTGGTTTTTAAGGTTATGCTTTATGGTGGAGTTACGGAGAGGCTAATAACATTACCTAATCAATCTTAAAAAAGTATACATTTTCGGAAAGGTTATAGAATCAGAATATATAGGGTTATTTCGTTAAAAAACGACGAATTTTTATTTCGAAAACAATCAAATATTCTATATAGGATACTGTTAAACCTAATTATGTTACTAATATTGCTCAAAAACTTTTGGGACATCCAGTATAATAACTAATTAATTTGCGATAATACTACAAATATTTTTTTGCGGATATTATATTATACACTGGCCGTAAAAAAATCCAGCCACCAAAAAAATTGTCATCTCTTGAACCACTCATTCAATTTTTATGATTTTTTTGTGTGAATTCTAGGTCAATTCTTCTGAAGCAATACTGTGCTTGATATTTTCATGAATATACGGAGCGCATAAACGTGAAGATGTTATTTACCACAAATTTTAAAATCCCTACCGGTTTTCTATGATTTTTGTTGAAAGTTGAGAATTCCTTCTTCTTTTTCTGTTTCTGTTGTGATTCGCAACAATTACAATAGAAGGTGTCAACCCTATATAGTACCATGCTTTATGAAAATTGTGGTTTTTGTAGCTTGCAGCTGATTTCAATCCTATAGGGCATCTCTGTGATTAACTGTAGAAACCCTTTCGTTGTCGTCCAGATTTGCCTGGCAATTTGTAAGATTTTCGATTTGCTCTACAATAAGAACTCAATGCAAACCTCAACCTTTATTTTCTAACGATGCCATTCTGATTGAATCAGGTCATTTTGGCTAGAGGTCAGGCTTGATGTTATTTTCGAATTTTCCATTTTTTTTAACTAAACGAACGTTCCAATATTGTTTACAGTTCTTTTTATACAGTGGATCTCTTTAATAACCGAGATAATAACGAATAAAAAAATTGAATGTTTATCAAGCTTGATCCTCCAAAAGACGTTGGACGATGTCCACTGTTGGTGTCAGAGGGAACAGATGTCTGTTAACCCTGGTAAAACTGTAATTGATCCCTTCAGTAGGAAAAGATAGTTGGAGGATCTTCCACCACTTTCCTACAATGGTGAGGTTATTCCATTTGCAGCGGAAGTAAAATATTTGGAGAAATGAAACTTACTTGGAACGCTTACTTGGAGAAAGTTATATATAAGGCCAGACTATCCTTGTGGACATGTCGCAGAATCTGTGGAAAATCTTATTGCTTGTGACCCAAACAAATCTATTGTGATGATCGTTAGACCAATGATCACATATGGTGGCCAAAAGCTTTACAGAGAACGGCCCAAGCAGAGCTCTCTGGTTTACAGAGACAGGCTTGTCTGGCAATTACTGGTGCTATCAATCCCAGAAAGACTGAGATGGTCCTTTTCACCAGGAAAAGAAGTTTATCGGGTTTGAAACCTCCCGAAATCTTCAAAAGCAAACTAAACTTTTCGGAAGAGGTGAAATACCTTGGTATTACCCTCGACAGGAAACCAACATGGAACTCTCATCTACACAGCAGAGCAAAAAGAGCATATGTGGCTTATGAGCAGTGTCGGAGGACAGTGGGACGCACATGGGGTCTGTCACCCCGTGTGGTCACCTGGATCTACACTGCAATAATAAGACCCATGTTAACGTATGGAGCAATTGCATGGGGACCGAAAGTTCTACAAGCAACGGCCATCCAAAAATTATATCAAATACAGCGAATGGCTTGTCTGAACATCACAGGAGCCATGAGAACAACACCAACCGCAGCAATGGAACTAATTACTGGTCTGACCCCTCTGGACCTGCACGTCAAGGAGGTTGCGTTAATGGCCCTGGTACGATTGCGTACGGCTGGTGTAAACCCCGAAGTAGGAGTGGGCCAATTGAGGTGGAGCCTATGGCAGGAAGCGCTCACTGCGCTACCTCTGCTGCAGGCAGCCAACGATGCAATTGAACCCAGGTTTTTGTTTAACAAACCCCACAAAATTCGAATAAAACAGAACACAGCCAGATGCTGCAAATGCAATACGCATATATACAGATGGTTCAAAAATGAAAGAGGGCTCAGGATGTGGAGTTTACTCGAGAGCACTAAGCCTAAAGATTAAGTGGGGAATGGGAAACAATACCAGCGTGGTTCAAACAGAACTGGCTGGTATCTCAATAGCCACAAAAGAACTAACCAGAAGAGGAATTTCTGGCAAAAACATAATAATCTGCACTGATAGTAGACAAGCCCTATTAGCCTTGAACAGACAACGTGTTATATCGAGGATAGTACTAGAGTGCCACCAAGATTTAGCTGACGCCTCGGCAGATAACAATATTATCCTGAGGTGGGTTAAAGGGCACGACAGGAGTAAAGGAAATCGCATTGCTGATTCTTCAGCCAGGGAAGCCGCTGGACTAAAAATTCTAGGACCCAGTGACACCTACGGCCTAACGACTTCGACAATTGCGGAACTAGCCAAACGTTACACCCATGCTCAATCCCTTAAGAGATAAGATGGAATCAAAGGATGCAGTCTTGCCAGGATCACCCTGGGCGACCCTGGAAAGCTGGCGCCGAAGAAATATTTAGCGATGACCAGGAAAAACCTACGTTTAACAGTAGGATTTCTGACTGGTCACTGTCAACTAAAGAAACACCTCCATACTGTGGGGCTAGTGGACACACCTCTATGCAGGATGTGTGAATAGGAAGATGAAACTGTCAGGCATGTCTTATGCGAGTGTCCGGAAGTCCGGAGTTATCGTCAATAAGAGAGTGTGTGTTCGGTGAGTCTTGGCCTACACCTGCCGATATAAAGGAGATGTCTCCCAGTGACCTGTCCACCTTCCTGAGAAGGACAGGATGGACAATGACCTAGGAGGACAACTCCTCGGGAGAATGTACAATGGGTCACATGTGGCCTAAGTGCTGTGAGTCTACACACTCACCCTCCCCACTCTACAGATACAGAGATACTGGTGCTATCAGCTCCACACCGACAGCAGCCACGGAAATCCTTCTGGACCTACCTCCTCTCCATATATTTTTGGAAAGAGAGGCTAGATGGACAACATACAGAATTGCGCATATTTCTGAATGCACAAATCAGGCTTATACAGAACGAAGCATAATGCTAGTGGACACTGAAAGTCACAGTATTCTGGGAATGACCTCTGGCATAATGCCTCCAACAGTAAACTACGACCTGCCTTATACCGTCCTAATTCCAAATAGAGATGAATGGGTCCTCCGTAAGGATGAACTATTAAGAGCAGACATCTGTTGTTACACAGACGGCTCTGGTGCAGGTGTATACGGGCGCAGACCTAGAACAGAAATTTCAACCTCTCTAGTATCCTATGCAAGTGTATTTCAGGCGGAAATTTACGCCATTGTTTCATGTGTGGAGAGATTGGAGCAAGCCAATCTCATACATAGAACAATAAAAAATTCCTCGGACAGCCAAGCGGCTTCTCATCTCATCGTGTAATGTCGAAATTGGTTTTAGACTGCCATAAAAGACTCACTTGAACTAAAAATCACTTGAAAAAATCATGAAAATCAAATGGTTAGTCGAAGAGATAACCACTTTTGAAAATGTGTAATTTTTTTGACGGTTACTGTATTATATTTTCAATTTCAATTGTATAGTTTTCTCTTACACAAAATGCCAAGAAAACATAGAAATCAATCAAAAATCTAAATAGTATATTTTCTTTAATTTATTGAGAAATATCCAATTATTCTCGCCCTTCGATCGGTGTCTCTTAGATCTTCATTTATTAATAGATTTAATCAACCTCTCTGCTTGTTTTTCTTTTTTGCATGTGCAATTTAGATACACGATACGTATTGCGCATGCATGATATAAATATTCTCAGTTATATTATTTTATAGAATCTATAGCTTATTTGAAAATTATTGATGTCATAGCGTTTATGTGTAACTCTATGAAATTTTTGCCATCAACAATTTTCAAATAGACTGTAGAAAATAATAATAAGTTTCTTTGAATATGTTCGAGAAATTTTGTTTGATTTATTTTACCTTATCGGTGCTAGTTTTCTACAGGTTCTACGAGTGCAAGCTTTTTTATATCCAAAAAGAGCCAATTTTGCTTGTAGCTTAGATTTGGAGTTAAAATTCAGAAACATGTTGAGAAAATGTTATAAAGTTTGTACCAAAAATAAAGTGGATAAAATAATGATAATACAGTATGCGCCATAGAGAAATAAATATAAGAGAACTGTTAAACGTGTAGCATTCTGTGGCGTGAAGTTATCACTAGCGCCTACTTTGGCTACAAGTATCAACTATTGCTTAAGACGCGGGCTTTTTGAATTTTCAAATTTTCAGGATACACGTGATACTGTAAAATATTTGCAATTAAATAAATGTGTTCTTTAATAATTATTATTATAATGAAAAACGCTTAATAGGCCAGACGATAGGGGTAACAACTAAGAGTAGTTAGCAATACGACTGATTTTTTCATTAGTACCTTGAAGTAAGTAGATTAATATGAAAAAAAGTTTACCAGTTTATCGATTTCCCAAATTAGAAAACAAAATCGAGAAACTTTTTATTTTTCGAAATTTTTCAATATTGGGCGCTGGGAGGAAGGTAGAGAAAAATGAAAAAAAACCATCGTGTAGGGAGAGTGTTGCAACAAAAAAAAGGTTTCCTGCGTTTCTTTCGTCCGAGCAATGGTTTGTCCGGAAAAAAGTCGGTAAACTAAAGGCTCGCGCGCACTAGACCGGCTCTGCCGGCAACAGCCCGGACCGCTACGGACCACGAATTTATCTTTACCTGGTATTCAAATGAAACAACGCTCACTACTCGGCAACGGACGGCAACGGCCCGGTCCGCCGTCGACGGAAATCCCGGACGAGAATACTTTTGCCGGTGGTCCGTTGCGTTCCGTCGTGATGCAGAGAAGTGCGCACTGATTTTGGAAGACGAAACGGAAAAAATCGATGACGAAAAATTTATATTTTTGTTAGCGGGTACCCGGAATTGTATGATTTGTTAACAAAAATTACTAAAATCAGAAAATAAAAAAAAAATACAGATTTCATGAACCCATTTAAATAATAGTCCCGAATAATCACTCTACTCAACCACTTTGATTAGGTTAGGTTGAGTAGATTTTTCTTTAATTTAAATAAAAGCATAATTTGTTGTTATCCCGTTTATGGCAATGCGACTGACAGGCGACGGGTGGCGGACGGTGGTAAGTAGAGAAAAAAAATATCTGCGACAAGAGGCGGCGTTTTTTTGTCGGACGTATCTACAAGTGGGAACTTTCTTGGTCTACTAGCTGAGGAAATAAAGTGGCAAATTCACTTTCACTTTCAGTTTTCCTCTGTACAAATGTCATTTATCCATTCTCTTTTTCTTTTTTGTTTAACAGAATTTTGTTTTTCCTCTTTTTCGCACAGTAAACTTATTATAATTATTTTATTTAGAGTCTCTGAATCCATGGCTAATAACCGACAAGCGACCTATGACTGGCAAAAAATTTTACCGACTAGTGCGCGATACCCAGGTAAAATTGCCGGCCGTCGTGGCCCGTTCCGTTTCCGGCTGTTGCCGGTAAGTGCGTGCGAGCCTTAAGTATGTGTTCCGCATCCGCGCGACTCTATTTTCTGAAGCGCGGCGGCCGGCGGAGTACATTATAAACTATTGTACAGTTATAATGTAGATATAAATAATTGTAATACGGCGTTTTGAAGAGGAAAGTGTCGGCTTTAATATGGCATTTTTTGTCATAGCACATAATCATTTTAAGCAAATTACTCATATACATATATGTAATATAAATATTCCATTCTAATCAAAAATTGAGTATCTCAATAAAAAATATATTATATAATAAGGTGGCATTGAAACAATTTTTCGAAGGATGGAAACTGTTATTTAGGAGGTCTGTTCCATAGATAAAATTGACGGATTATTAATTTTTCCTAATTACGAAATACGGCATTTTTCATTATTTTGTAAAATTTATGAATCTTGAATTCACAAGAAAATATATATATTAAATACTGTAACTTTGATAAAACTGGAGTAATTTTATTGGGGTTTGCGTAGAAATGTTGGGGAAACTTCTAAGATCAAGAATATATAATTACAAAATTAATTAATTCACATACATTTTTGTATTCAATGATTTTTTGTATTATAAGCGAAAATAGTAATTTTTATAGATTCAGTTAGGAATCTTCTTTATTTTTTCAAAATAAAATTTGATACTCATGTAATATAAAGATTAATATTCAACGAACAAAATGTATATAGTGAAAAGGTATAAAAGATGATTAATATATAATTTTTTTTATACCTTTTTCCAATAAAAATATATAAAAATTAATTTATCATCTTTTATTTATTATTTACAACCTTTACTCTCACCAAAGATTGAAAAAAAAAATTCTGATTGAATATTTATATTTTTTACCGCCGTGCAGCAGAGTCGCGCGGATGTGGAACACACTTAGTTTACCGAATTTTTTACGGACAAACCATTGATCGGACGAAAAAAAGGCAGATGACCTTTTTTATTGCAAAACACTTCCCCTACACGGTGGTATTTTTTATTCTTCTCCACCTTCCTCTTAGCGTGAAATATTTGAAAATTTCGAAAAAAAAAAAAGTTTTTCGATTTTTCTTTTCTAATTTGGGAAATCGATAGACTGGTAAACTTTTTTTTATATTAATCTAATTACTTCAAGGTACTTATAAAAAAATTACTTGTACTTTTGGTCTAAAATGACCCGTACCGACTGGCCTATAAAAGCTACGAACAGTTTGCTATTGATTGCAAGTGTGTTGAGAAAAGTCCCAAAAATTAAAATTTATATCAAGTATTTAGCGCCCGATCATTTTATGAAATATGGCATCAGCGCCTTTTGCTCCTATGGATGTTGACATGGCTGCAGGGGCCGTTCATAAAATACGTTCGCACACAAGGGAGGCAGGGGTCTTGCTAACTGTGACAAGGGGGGCAGGGGGTACAAAGGCAACTTGACGATCGCAATATTTTTTTTAATTTTTGTAAATATATATTTATCACTCAACGGTTTATACTTATTTGAACACATTTTTCTCAACACATAATTTTATCTCCAAATCACGCTGAATTTTGGCTGCTTTTACAATAAAAAGAGAAATCTGCTTATTTTTAAAACACGTAGACTTATTCCACTACCGCATTTTTCAATAGACTAGTGTACAATTTCAATATTGTAATATATTATTGAGCAATAACTATAAATGAGAAATAATCCTATGCTTTTGAACGATTCTTTATTCTATTTTGTTGCTACTATAACATCTTATTAACCGTAAAAACACGCGTTTGTAAATATTTTCATAGGATCAGGTCTCTTGCCATTTTTATTACTCAACAATGTTAGTAAATAATCCAATTTTTTTGAAAATGTATATTTTTGCAAAAAAAATAGGTACCGGATCTAATGCTTGCTATGTAGAAAAACAATCGAACGCTGAAACATGGAATGATGTCGATATGGGTTCAGGCAACGTATTAATTAATTTGGAATGGGGAGCGTTCGGAGATGACGGCGCATTGGATTTCGTTAGGAGCGAATATGATGAAAATATCGATAGGAATTCTGTTAATCCTACAAAACAAAAGTAAGTCACATTTTTAAAGACCAAACAATACTTCTAGGCCTATCTTTAGGCGAAAATAGTATATATTATACACCAAGGTGGTGAAGACTATTATTATTGACCGCGCACCAAGATTATTTCGCGAGGGGCTGTGAGCGGAATAAGGTGCGAGGTTTATAAATGTTTTCAACACCATGGTGTATTTACAATTTTGTCCACTACTAGCCAAATTTAAGACAAAAATTGAAAATAATTCACAAAGGCACCACGAGAAGCGTTTACCCCGTCGTCTGACTGACAAGTGCACTGTCAGTTTTCGATATATTATGAACGTATACTTGTTATGTCATCAGTCATTTTTGGTTGAGCGCGAATTTCAAACATGACATTTTTATTCAAATCATTTTATCTCGATAGGTAATTTCAAGCAACAAATATGTTGAAGACAATCTCCTGGGAATACAAAAGTTTTTGTTGAACTGCTATTTCCTAAAATATTTGAATTTGTCTATTATTGACCTAGGTTAATAATAGAAAATGATTAACCACTAATAAGGGCGAGTTGTACCAACAAGGTTTAAAACATAACTAATGGTTTAAGCAAAATGGGTGTTGTACCAGACTGGATCAGTGGGTAACCAGAGTTTTGCCAACGGATTTGTTAACCGCCCAAAAATGAGTGGTTAAAATAATAACCCTAGTTTTCTAACCTAAAAACTTTGTTAGAAGTATTGTTACTATGATGTATTCACCCAGAAAATTGACTTACTTTAAATAACTGTGTCCTGAATAATGTTTTCAATGTTTATAAATCTCAAAATACTATTGAATTAAAATAAAGGGTTAATTGTACAGTTTAAATAATGAAATAATTGTCAGTTTTGACAGTACCTACCTAATTAATAAATTATTCTTTGAAACTCATGTGGTATCTCTATGTTGAAACATAAACAGTTACGTAAAGTTTTTACATAACTACTTTTCATAACTGATATATGAAGGTTATGAAAAATGTGACGTTACCTAACGTCAAGGAGTGACGTAAAGTGTCACATTTGATAGCGGAATTAGATAAAAATTCTTTTTTTATATTTTTCATTGGAAAAACGTAAGTAATTCACTCCACAGTAGTTCATTAGTCCAACATGCACTGGTACCAATCTTTCAAAATTATTGATTAACAAAACTGCACGAAAACACCACTGGTACAACACGTACCGGTTTAAACTTTTGTTAAATTTAACCCTATGGTTAGATAAACCAGGTTTAGCCGACTGTTGGTACAACTCGCCCTAATAGACATTCAACTTCTCAGTTGGCTAGTAGAAGCAATAATTGTCAACTTCACAGCTAGTAGTGGAAAATAGTTATTTAACCAACAAGTGTATTAATGAGGGCCATTAACAATTGAGATAATTAATGTTCGAGATTGATAATTGCCCTTTTAATACTCGTGTTAGTTACAAAGCTTTTCCGTCGACTGTATAAGTTGTATTCGTTTCTCTCAATGTTTAAAAAATAAAAATATTTATTTGTTCCATACGTCAAAAATTAAAATGTATGTCTGGTTGCCTACACCACAGGTAACTGTCAATATAAATATAATGTATAAGATGTGCGTTGGGTTGCCTGCAGGAAATCGTTGAGTAATGTAGGTAAATCATGCATTAATGGGTGTCATTAATGTATGATTTTGTCTAATTTTGAGAACGTTAATAGCATATATTAATACACGGTCGACGGAAATTAGTATAAGTATTAGTATAAGTTTCATTTACTGTCGAGAGGTTAGCTATTATCTCGATACAGGAATGAAACTTCCTACCGAAGTTTGTATACTATTTTATTCACAACCATCATAATAATATCCCGATCAAAATTAATAAATATTTGTTTCGTTCTGAACACACCTAAAATATTACATTTGACAACTACTGTCACCAATATAAATAAATGTCAGATAAAGTCTGATGGATATTAAGTTCGCGAATAATAAATCAAGAAAAATGTCCTCCGTGAAGAATTGATGGATTGTACCCCTCCAGAAATAGGTATTATAATATTTATTAATGTGTTATATATTTAAATATAAGAAATATTCATCTAAAATAGATTAACGATCACATTATTTTAGAGGGTGGGCAGTGAGGGCGGGAAGTGATCGATGAGGGTGGGTGGTCAGAGCGGAAAGTAGAGGTGTTTAATATGACACTTTTTAACCTTCAATGACGTTAGTAATGACAGAATTACATATATGGTTGTGAATAAAATACATTACAGTTTTATTCCAGTGTCGGTCCGCTTTTTGTTAAACGTACGCATAAAAAAGTTGGGGGGGTTCAAAAGTATGCTGACCACTTCTGAAAATCCATAATAAATGAAAATAAATGAACGCTACCTTTTCCAGAGTATGTGTTATCGTATACTAGTGCCTCATATTAATTTTCATACATTTACCTTACACCCTTTTAGAGTAACGTTAAAAAAATGTATTAAAATTTTCAAATAAATCTCCCTGTAACTTTTTTTCTATACACTTTTGAATATACAGGGTGCGGCACCGAAAACGAAACAGATCGCATATCTTGAAGACAATTTTTTTTGGAGAAGATGCAAAAAGAAGTCGATTTTTATTTTAAGGGGGACATCTATCGGTCATATCATCAACTATCCCACATCCCTCTCCTCCTCTCTGTCACTTTTACGAATAAAATTGAAATAGGGAAAGTATTAAATGTGGCACGTCATTGAAAAGGTAATTTCACAAAACAGTCTAACCTATAGAAGTGAAAGTCTAATAGGATTACCTAGAATGAAAAAATGAGGTGTCAAACCCATCCACCTGAAGCGCTAGTTGCAATTGAGTTGTCGAAATAGGCAAGGCAGCTGAGGCCGAAAAACAGACTAAGGGAAGAAGAATTTCAGCAATCGCAGTGGATGAGTTCAGAACTATTTCATAGCGCTTTTTTTTTAATGGAAGTTTGTTTTTTTTTCTTATTTTTTTGGGAATCAAACCACAATAATGTTTTTTATTTCGACATTATTGTGGTTTGATTCCCAAAAAATAAGAGAAAAAAAGAATAAGTAATGCCACAAGGAACTTACAGAGGAAGTTAGTTTATTTGAATGACTAGTGCCCGATTTCACTAACCATTTCCTAAAGTCAGGTAATACCTAAAACGAATTTAGGATTTCCTAAATGCAATTTACATTTAACCACGCGCTAAGTAATACCCAAGAGTGATAATATTACGTATTTACCATTACTTTTTGATCAATCCTGAAAGGATTGTAGGAACAGCTTTGCGAATGAGGCCCATTTTTGTCCCAATAACAATATATTGTGGTTCAAAATGTCTGTTGCAAACTTTGTAGAATTTATAAATCTGTCCGGCGCTTAATTCCTTTAGTTTTGGATTGCGAATAAAGGCAACCCATTCATTCAACAACAAAGGGTCTGTGCACCCGAGAACGCAACACTTCACTCCAACCATTATAAAGGTATCATAACATTATGAATGATCACACTTGATAACACTTACAGTACCTAATTGAAACACAAATAACAGCAGCAAATGGCAAAAGGAAACAATCTATAAAAGACAGTGGTAACAACAACTATATGACAGCTATGATGAAATTTAAAATCTTTTCTTCTTTTCGTTCTAAAGGCCTTAGCTGCCAGGCCTGTTTCGACAACTCAATTGCGACTAGCGCTTCAGGTAGATGGGTTTGAAACCTCATTTTTGTATTCAAGGTCATCCTATAAACTTTCACTTCTATAGGTTGGACTGTTTTGTGGGTAATTTTGCAAGGAATTTGACACTGTCACATGTGACAGTTTAAATAAGCGTATTTTCATGTGAGGATTACAACCACAGAATATGTGGTATAATAGTGTTATTATTAGGTTTGTTCCAGAAACCACCTTCTGATTAGTTCGTGAACGTATTTATATACGAATCAAACGTTCGAGAACCTATCCATGAACATCATACCCTATGCATTGTTGGAACGATTCCACGATTCATTTTTAAACTGTTACCACTTTCAGGAACTTTATTACAACCCTATAAGTTCACGTTTTATTTATGTATGATTCATGTTTATTTACCATTACCTAACCTTTAGGGCGAGTTGTATCAAACTCGGTTTAATGGTAACTGATGTTTAGACTGTGGCTGATTGATGTATTTATTATCAACAATTACATCAGTCCACACATCAGTTATCATTAAACCGTGTTTGATACAACTCGCCCTAAAACATCAACTGACAGTTTGGACGAACGGTTCTACATCCAAAAGGATTTTTTGGCGAGTTACCGTTTTACAATCGGTAACTGATAATTTGCTACCGCTCCATTTTCGCGAAGCAACGGTTACAGGGGAGGGATGAATGACGTCACAAATTGACAACATGATTTATAAGACGGTTATAGATTCTGTAACACAACTTTATAGGTGGGTTATATGTGGTTACAAGTTCAAATAATAAACAAATATGGCGGAAGAAGAGGTGTTAGAAGCTGGCAACATGAATGACGAACAGCTAGATGTTGAGAATTAAATAAATGACGAATCGTTTGTTGAAGATAACTATTGTCATTGAAAAAAACATTATCAAAAACAGGAATTAACCAAAACAAACTCATTATGAAGACTTTCAACTGTCATTGTATCAGTTACCTCTTTTTATAACCGCAATGTTTTCACGAAACCTCTGAAATTACTGTCCAAGGCAATGAGTGGGGATATAACCGCTTGGTGACTAGCGGTTATCAACGGTAACTCGGCCAAAAAATCCTTCAAATCTCTGATGAAAATGATCGTTCGCCGACACGTTCATGAACGTGTCCAGTTTTTGTTGGAACGCATTTTTATTAGTCCGTGGAATTGTCGGAACTTGAAACAGAAATTTTGTTATGCGCATGATCATGAAGTTCACGTACTCATCATTTCGCTAAGTTGGAACAAACCTATTATTATGCTTATTGTAATAAAATACCCGTCTTTCGATTATAAGAATGATGACCCTTCTTTACTACCGAATCGATGAAAAACCTTTAAGCTGTCCACCATGGTTTATGGCTCTACTAATTGCAAATTTAATTTTATTACCCTAGAACATTAGTAGGTATACAAAGTATAGCCGATGGAGGTCACGTCTAATAATTGGAATTTGATTCATTTAATGCTGTTTGTAATTGATTACCGTTCCATGTCGGTTTGAAATAGTTATTGCTTCATTATAATAAAATTTTTCGAGGTAGTAAAGTAGGAAATTGACCGCAGAGGTTTTGAGTTCAGTCAAGGCAATCGATTTGTTTTGCTGTCAACATGAAAATATTTGTCAAGTTTTATTGGTTGGCAGTTTTCTATTGAACTTAACACTGATTGTTTTATATAATTAGGAGTATCTCCATGTATAGAAAGTGTTGATAAAATAGAGAATACACTGATCTATCATAATTTTAACCCAATTGAAGAAATTTCAATATATTTTTCTTTCTTTTCTGAAGAGTGACAGCTTCTCTGAGGAGGCAAAGCCTAATGTTGAAACTTCCCCCGAATTACTCGACAAATAAGGAAACTACAGGTTTGTTCAAACAAGCTTGAGAATCAGTACGGAATTTTACTGACTTTGCGTAGATTGAAACAAGCGACCTACGCAAGCTCAGTAAAATTCCGAATTGATTCCCAAGCTTGTTCGAACAAACCTTACACACTGTCATTCCGACAAGACCTCCCTCGTACTAGTCCAGTAACTGAACACCTGAAAATATCGAAAGCTCCTGAAAAGTCGCTGAAGACTTCACTTTGGGCTCAATTTGTAGTTCACGGTAGGTTTTTTTAAACGAGAAAAAACTTAACGCGATTGAGTTTACGTAAGGGAGGGGGAAATGGCCCCCTAAACCATGGAAAAATGGGTTTCTCGCTAATATCTGGCTCAATATGCAAATTAGAGAATACACGAGTATAATGATTCACAAAATCACCAATGTCGAGACGACAATGCAAACACCAAAACTTGAGGAAAAGTTTACGTAGTTTATAAAGTAAGAATATACAACAATAGTGCTATCTAAAAGGTTTATCGCTGCTTCTGAAGTAACCATTTTTGGATTCTTTCAGAAAACTGAGGAAACCATGTTGGATATTCGAAAAAAAATGTGTGACAGAACGGCCATTGTTGTCAGGTCGAAAGTTAGAAGTGTATTTGCTAACTTTTTTCATTATAAAGTGTTGTTTCTGCCGGACGCACCGGAATTCGGTCCCGCTACCTGCGCTACCTGTAACGGATTAAATTCGAAGTGTGGTCCCACCAGCGAAAATGCGATTTCGGAATTGGGTCCCATGTACCTACTATTTGTTTAATTTGACTTTTATTTTCCTTCACATTTTTTGGGCTTAGGACCAACAGTACACACTTATTGTTGTTGTACTGGCATGTTTAAAAATTTACGCTAAATGCGTATCGTCAAAAATAAAAACAGTACGTGAAATAGTAATTAAATTCCATATTTACAAATGTACGCTAAACGCGTATCGTCGTATATTATGTACATATATATATTTAAAAATCTTAACACAAAATGGGGCCGAATTTTTTCGAAACAATTATACCATTTTGAAATAAAAAATGTTGTTCAGAAAGAAAGGCCTCTTTTTCTTGCGAAATTTTGGTTTTTGACGCAGTGCTACGCATTTTTACGTAAATTTCACATTGAACATCTGTAAGTGCTTTTATAAATACGTGGATGTTGGGATGGGGAGCATTAAACATTGCATTAAATAAATTTTGCGTGGAATGATTCGCAGTTATTGGTGGTTCGCGTTACAGATGACGAAAATTCAGCCCAAACGTGCGGAGGAAATAAAGAATCAGACTTAATATAAGTATTCAGGACAAAGTCACAAAATTTCTCAACATTAATATTATTTGGTTGAATTGACATTAAATCATCGGTAAAGCAATCATCTACGTCAGTTGGATTTAAAAACGGTAAACCAAAAAATTTTTTAAAAAATTACCAACTTCAGAGTGATTATCTCTATATTCTCCACTTAGTCCTAACTATTGAATTTTTTTCCACCAGCTTTGCGCCAAATGAAATCGACAACCCACCATTTTAGTGGTGAGTAAAGTTGTCTTAACCGCAGAGTGTATAGCCATTTCAAAATCTGCGCGAATGGTTGAAGGAGAAAAATTTAAGTGGAATTCACTGATCTTACTAATTAAATGTCGAAATGCATGTTCGTACGTGATTTGTGATTTATCGGGTAAAAGAAAAAAATCTAGTGGAATATACACATTTTCGTGTAAGCCATGAAAAAAAAAGACTTGAGTAAATGGCTTTGGGCAACTATAAAACGTACCATCAACGAAAACCATTTCAGCAGAACATAAAAACTTCAAATTAGAAACCGTTGAGAAGCAAACTATTTTATTTTCTTGGTCATTAATTAATAGAAAATTTTCATTTGCGTTAGTCTTTATGTCGATGCTATTCAGTGTATTGTAAATACCATCAAATATTTTTGTCACTTTTGGAAAAGTTTTCAACCTATTGTGGCTAATGTTTTTTCTTACTAACAGTAAGTCCCTACTTGTTACTGGAATGTCCCCTTTCTGTAATTCTGTATGAATTAGCTTAGATGGTCGACTTGAAATGTCGTCTATCGCCTTTCTTTTCAAGTTATTATACATTTTTTGTCTCTCTAACTGATTTGGTAAGTCTACTTCATGTGTATGATTAATTACAGAACCTACGATAATATCAGATTCATTTAATTTGATGTAGCATTTACATTTTGTTTTGTTAATGCAAATGTATCGCTTGACATTATGAGATAATGATTTTTGAAAACAAAAATTAAACCCATCTATTATTAATAAACGCTTGCCCTTTTCGCTCGTCATAGAGGTGAAATTAATATTTTCCATGTCAAACAAACAAACAAAATCACAATAACGGACACAAATAAACACGTCTTACACTCTGCACTTCAGAAGAACAATTGCTAAAAATAATCCTTAATACCCACATGAAATCTACCTGCTTCGACAGCGGACCGAATTACGAAATCACCCTTTCGGATTTGGACAAGGTCCCTGTGAGCAAGTAGCCTTTTGCTAGGTACCCGGAACGAATTCCGAAACACCGTTTCTGCCACATATCATTTTTAGGACACTAAGCTCACGCTTATGCATGATTTCAAGAATAATTGACGAAAAAAAATAAATAAATAAAAAAAACATGGAATATTTTAATCATTCAACTCTAGATATTTCGATGGTGCGTTATATTATTCCGAAGTAGAAGAGCATGTTTCAACAGGAAAATTTTCCTGGAATAGCAAATTTGGAATTCCATGGCCGGTAGCAAATACTTAATAAATTGGCAAAAACTACGTTTCGTTTTATATGTATGTCATGATAATATGATGTCTGACATTTCAAAAATCTCTACCCTCAAAAATATCTGTTACAAAGCCGTAATAGTCCGAAAATAATTTATAATTATAATTGTGGGAAACTATAACCCAACAATACCCATTTGTATCAATGAAAATGCCTTGCTTTTTAAATATTTATATAGCTTTTGCTACTCAGATATATGGCTGCTTTAAAACAAATAAGAAGCTTGGTGGAATAAGGAGAGCATGAGAGCAGTGGACTGTATAAATTTTAATGATGTTTGAAGATGTTGCGTTGCAGGTTCAAAATTGCATGGTAGCGTCCCTTATTCTCCCATTGCGGATAGCGTTGAGCGAAGCGCGAAGGACCACTCGGAAACCCGAGAAATGAAAATACAAGTCAGATTATAGATCGGAGTTTAATTTAACTCTAATAACCTAACATAACCAGAGAATGTGATAACATGAATCAAAGTTGATGAGTAAATTGGTGAAAAAGGAATTGAACAGTTGCAGATACGAGCGAAAGTCACTTGGCAACAGCGTTTGTAAAACTTTAACGTCTTTTTTAGCACTCACTCCCGGCACTTTAACTATACAGTAAAAATATGGTACAGTAATTACTATTCGTCGCGAATTTACGAGAGATATCACTTGCAAAATACAAAATAGCGGAAGAAAATGTTTCTATAAGCAGCAGACAGATTAACTGTCGATTTAAAGCGGGAAAAGCGTTAAGCGGTAGTTCCAGAGCGATGTGGACACTACGAGTACTCAAACAATACTAATTAGCGCGGGGTGAGGGAACTAAAAGCTAGCTGACCGATTCCCAAAAAGAATAGAGAGTGGAACGGCCGTTCGTCTTACCTTAGAGGTGGGACCTTCTGAATAGAAGCGCCTGGAGAAATTTCTTTCTTGGAAATTTCTCCAAAGCTACTTCATTGAATCAGTTATGAACACCATAATACGATAGCTTTATAACTGCAACCTCTAACGCATTTTCAAAGCGACTGCAAAAACCTTACGTTCGGAAGTTATACAGCAGCTCCTTAGAAGCTTTATTAAGTGGTTTATAGACGCTGTAAGAACAAAACTAAGAGGTTTCCATTCTACCATATAAGCATTCATGTACCCATTACAAATATAAGCAAGGCTGTATTACTTGTGCCTATTTTAGACGTATAGATACTTAATTGATGCTGAAATATTATTTTCAACTCTTATTTATACAGCATTGAGAGGTGAGATGGATATTGTTAGCGTTTTTAAAAAGTAATTTGTGCTATTTGGGTAAACAAATCAATTTTTTATCAAAACGCAAGAAAGATATTAAAAAATAATTTCTGAGATCATTCAAGATCTCCTAAGGTTCCATTATAATAAAATTAGAATAAAAGACTATTTTTTTAATATGAACAAATGAATGAAATAGTCTCAAAATCTTGTGGAAAAAAACTTTGACCGCTTTTTAAAATATTTTTGTCAAGTACGGACGAGCTGCAAGTCACATGGAATGATAGTTACGAGTCTTTCCATTGTGATGAACTTTGAATCATCGGAAAATGTCAATTTTTTGCCGTGTTATGGAAATTCGACCGCCCGCTTGCAAGTTAATGCATAGACAGGCAGAGCACCAACTGAAATGGGGAGACTTTTAGGTCTCATTATCTCGATAACTATAGAATTTTCGAAAAAAATGATAGAGACCATTTCTGTAGATAATAAGACAATCTTAACTTTTTATCCAAAGAAAAATTCTCTAATTCGCATATTGAGCTAGATATTAGCGAGAAACCCGTTTTCCAGGGTTTAGGGGGCCATTCCCCCCCCTTCCGTAAACTCAATAGCATTAAGCTTTTTCTCGTTTAAAAACATCTGCCGTGACCTACAAATTGAGCCCAAATTGAACTCATCAGGGACTTTTCAGGAGCTTTGTTTCTTCAATTACTGGACTATACTTCGTGATCGCATATCCACATCCTCCGTTTACTCTATTGAGGGTGCCAGGAATGTCATTCATTCATGGGTCACAAATCCGCCGAAACTAGTCTACAACTGATGTCTCTTCTAATTGCAAACCAGAATGCTTTTATGAATCTTGTAGATCTTACGACCCCGTTTAACTTCTAAGTGTAATCCAATGTCTGTCGGGGCATACAGCTCGAGAAGTAGTTGTTTCTTCCAAATCGAACAGTCATTGTTTTTTTTGTAAAAAAAATTCAAAAACTATGTAATGCGTTATAATAATATATTATTCTTCTATATCTATTTGCAAGATGATCTACTAAATACGACAATGAGCGGTGTGAATAAAAACGAGTAGGACAAGTAAATACTTGAACATATCAAAATAACAAGTAAACGCCAAAATTGAAGTGAATAAAACAAGTATTTACTCTTACTCGCGCGTAAATACTTGAGAGGCTAGTAAAACCCGGAAAAATGCCAATTTTGGTGTGAATAAACGCAAGTAAATACTTCTGTAGCAAGTAAATACTCGTCTATTCGCAAGTCAACCCGACCCCAGACTTGCAGTCGTACTTGTATACGAAAGATGGCTGCATTTATGAACCTGCGTGGTGTGAAACGTTATAGAGACCGGCGTGATATAAGTCCCGATTTATCTAAGAGACTATTACGGTTTGAGAGCGAAAACGTAGATTTTCTCACTTTGCACGTTCTTGATGAAAACATTGATGCAAGGGGTGGAGGATTAACTGCACGGAAAAAGATGGAAATTTTTCTGAGATACGTTAGTGATCCAGGATTCCAAAGTCACAACAGGAAATGATGCGTAGTCTGTGTGGCGCTACAAGTATTTACTTGCCTTTTTTGTGAATTCAGTTGTCTCGCGAGTAAATACTTGCTAGTATACCCTGGGTTGACGAGTACACGGTCACAAGTAAACTCGACGCTTTATTCACATCGGTTTACTTGGAGTTTAAATACTCGTTACACTTTACTTGTAAGTAAATACTCGTCGTACTCGTTTTTGTTCACACCGCTCAATATACAGGAAACTGTAACTTAGCATACTTATAATTTTATTATTTTAGGTTAGAAAAGATGATATCTGGAATGTACATGGGTGAATTGGTTAGATTAGCATTGGAAAGATTCACGAAAGAAAGTTTATTATTCGGTGGCAAAGGATCAGATGCTCTATTCGAAAGGGGACGATTTTATACAAAATACGTTTCAGAAATTGAAAGCGATCCACCGGGAGTATTCAACAACCTTAAAGATATATGTGAAGAATTAGGTAAGTTTTCAGATTTCAAAATTTTTTTCCATTTTTAAGAAACACTGACACACACACAGTTTCAAATGGCTTGCATACAAATAATGGGTTGTCAGATTTAAATGAACGGCTAGAGTATGTTCAAGAACCATGGAAACTAGTGCGCATGCGTACGTGAAAAAACATTTAAATTGACATTTAACCATCTAATAAAAAGACCCATTTTTCGGATCCCAAATTTATATACAGTCAGAAGCAGAAAGCAAACATGAGCCCTGGTGGACGTGTTAATGTCGCTGTAGTTGTATTTTTGTAGTAACAATCGATAACCAAATATCGATACCATAAATGTCAACTGTTGAGAGATTATGTAAACAAAGTCAAACTTGCTAAAAATTTAACTCTAAATATTAATAAAAAAATTTATATTGGCCCAAAAATAAAACTACCATTAGCAATATTATCAAATTAGTCTTAACAAAGACTAAATAAATAAATAATATAATAAAAGTATAGAAGCAGATTATATGGCAGCTGACATCAAATATAAAATAGAATGCAGTCCAGTGTTGCCGATGCAAAAATAAAAATTACCCGAACTTACTCTTCAAATGATCAGAATTTGTCAAAATCACCAAAAGGACACATTGGTTATCTAAATAAAGTCTTCGATCCCAGTCAATATGGAAAATCCCCCAAAACAATAGCCATTTTATATATCCCTCCTGCAAAATATTCGAAAAACTATTGGATCCAAATTAGTGAAATTGTCTAAAAATCGGATAATCATCCTCGCATTGACAACACTGATACATACACTAAAAATGAATATTAAAATGATGTATGTTGATGAAATCACTCGGTCATATTATTTCGATTATGTTAACAAATTACTAATGAACGTTCTTTAACATTAGCTCCTGTTTGGCTTGTTGCGATGATCTTTCTTTAGTTCGCATATTTTCCGGGTCTCATGTTTGCTTCTGTTGACTGTACCTTAAAATTTCACACGCATCGTGGTATTTGTCGTACTCTTCTCACAAAAATTAACCTAGAAACTTTTGATTGGAATTAAAATTTTAGTTCTACTGGCGACCTATAAAAGTAGTTGCACGAACTCTTAACTCAACCTAAAAAAAAATATTTGGGTCGTCGTAATCGTTTCAATTGAATAATAATTATTAATCCCTCATTTTACTTGTAGGTCTTAAACACGCAAATGAACAGGATTACATCAACGTTAGATATATTTGTGAATGCATTTCTAGAAGATCTGCACATTTAGTATCAGCTGGTCTGGCTGTGTTGTTAAACAAAATGGGCGAAAAGAAAGTAACCGTCGGCATCGACGGATCTGTTTATAGGTACCACCCACATTTCCATAATCTCATGGTGGAAAAAATTAAGGAATTAGTTGATCCTAGCATAGAAGTAAGTATTATTTTATTACCGCATAGTGCAGAGATTTCTTTTCTATAACTTATTTGTTTTCTTTTTAGTTTGATTTAATGTTATCCGAAGACGGCAGCGGTCGTGGAGCAGCCTTAGTAGCAGCAGTAGCGGCTCGATTGCAAAAAGAAGCTGGCCGAACATAACGTCTGCTAGTGTAAAAAAAATTATTAAATATGTTACTTTTTTTTATTAGAATAAAACAATTATTCGTTATTGAATATAAAAAAAATCATGATAGTAAATGTCTTAACTGGGTTCCTAGACTGGATTTGTAGATATTAAAAATGGAAAAGGAATCTTGATTTTGTCAGCTGCGTCCCAGAATCATCCCTAGGTGGAGTGGAACTATTATTATTAAACACCCTTAATTTTTTTGTGCTGTAGTTTTTATTTCCCCTACCAAATCAAATAGTTCTCCTCTCCTGTAGAATCGAAGAAGAAATTCCCGTTCACATATATACAGATTACCAGGGTGCAACACTTGGGAGACTACTGAAGAGAAGAGGGACACTAAAACCTGCTTTACAGTTCGCAATTCTACTTTCAACAGTTTGACCTTGTAAAGTCTTTCATGCAACTGTTGACAATCACAAGCACAGTAGATATTTAGGTTGAGTAAGTGTCACCCCAATATATATAAATACAAGAATTTAAAATCTAAAGGATTTTTTCAAGTTGTTCTCAAGCCAGGAGCACTGCAGGTCGTGGGGTGTATATTAAGGGCCATTGGTTTCAGGTGGCATATTGACCTCAAAAAACTGATTGTCTCCTTGAGCCCAGTGCCTGATAAGATGGATTATGGTCTCAATCTCCATGCCACAAAGGCAGCAGCTGAGATCTCGGTTATATAGACCCCTTTTATGCAGGTGATCTTTTACCAAGGTATTATTTTTAGCTGACTCCTACTGATATTCAGTAGTTCTTTGGCCCATTTAACCTATAAAGGCCTGCTTTGCAGTGTCCCTCCAGTGTAGTCTATGTTGGCTTTGTACTCATTCTTGTATTTGTCATCAGACCACTTTCTTTGTGATCTCAAGAACTGGTTCTGGTTCAAATGTTGTTATTGCTGAACCTCTTCTCGCGAGTTCGTTAGCTTGTTCATTTCCAAAAATATTGTATCCCAGCACCCACACATATTAGCTCTAAACTCTCCAAGTTATGATACTCTTTCTTTCCTCGTTCCTTCTAAAATAATCACTGATAGTTTCTTCCTAAGACCTGTAGATACATTTTAGTTAGTGCAAACCATGCACAGCATTAGAAACAAATATTCCTGTGTCATTGATTGGTTATCAGCTGTTATTTTTAAATGTGACATTCCGGTGATAATTTTTTACTCAAGCATATTGCTCAAAGATAATAGCCCTCGGCCTTGGGCTATTATCAAGCAACACACTTTCAGCATTCTCTATGACAAAATTATCTCGGTATTATCAAGACCCTAGGGGTATTACTACTGATAACCTCCCCCCTTTACCGTGTGACGTAATTTTTGAATGGCCCCTTTGTTCAAATCGCACCTCTGCTATGGTTTGCCTTTCTGGTTATCTTGTAGTTTGCACCTGTTCAAATTTAAAAAATGAGCTATTCCTTTCATCAAAGATTTAAGTAGTACCTAGTAAACACTTTGCGAGTTCTATTTAAAAAAATACATCATTTCAACTCTTCCAGCTATATTCCTTTTGGAATTCATGTGTATGGTATATCGAATGGTTGATTTTAGGAAATTTTTACTTTCATAAACTAGTATTTGTAAGACCAACAAAGCTATCTATCTATCTAAACACTTTCACAATTATTATTCAGTGGCAGAATTCTAAAATCTACCCTAGACTTTTGAGTTACATTATTAGTGCACTTAAAGGTATAAAACGTTATATAGGGTGGGTAGGAATAATATAATTTAACTAAATTGTATGTAAAGGAACATTAAAATATGTATATACTCATGTTAACATATGTGTATTTAATTTTTTTTTAATTATTTGGATATTGTGAGATCAATAAATTCTATTCTATACTTACAGTGTACTTCTATTATTGTATGGTACAAAGGACCAATTAATCACACTTCCTGCTTAATGAGTTCCAGAGGATAGAATACAGATGGTCAAATTATATTATATATAATTTATGTTTAATAGTCTCTAAGAAATATTTCAAAATTTGACACTCACTTTTCTCTTGAGTAATCATCAATTGTCCCTATAGGAATTAAACCTTAGTGAGAACACACTGTATAGTTTATATTTACAAATCACATATTTTTCTCTTCAGTTAACATTGAAAAACAGGCTGATAAATTATATTTATGAAGTTTTGAAAAATTCTGTCAGCTAACATCTAGTAAGAAATTGTTACAATTTTAATAGTTTAAATTTATTTTTTCATGTTATACTCCTCTAGTTCAGCAGCATACTTTTCTTTGGATCTTTCATATCTATCTACATACACTTTTCTATCTGGCACTGATAAAGTTTTCCACTTAATTGCTAATTGTCTTGTTAGTTCCTGTTTAGTTGGTTCAACCTCACCAGGTTTTAATTCTGCAGCTATTTGTTCCATTAAAATTTGTCGCTGTTCTTGACAAAACTGGAAGAATGGATTTGAAGGTCTCTTCGGCGCATTAGGATCCCTTTCAGATCTAGGTGATTTTCTTTTAGTTGTTTTTTTCAAGGGTTTCTTCTCAGGTTTTTCATCTTCATCAACTTTTTCTTCTTTTATTTTGCCAGATAATAACAAATGCTGAATAGATCTTTTATCATCTTCTTCATTTAAAGTTTCATCTAAGTTGGGAATAACAGCCCAGTCTTCTTCATAATTATTCAGTAATCTCTGTTTAAAGAATTTAATATCTTTCAGCCTCCTTTTTGTTATTTTATTTACTTCTTGTATTCTAAAAACTAATATTTCATTGGATCTTTGTAGATTAGAACATTCTTCTAGTAATAGTTTGTACTTTTTGTAATAAATGTCTTTTTCTTGATGGTCTACATAAGCACCATCATTTTCAGATTCATCTGACATCATTTTGGAATATTTTACATTCATATACTAATCAGAACCATACCTACCACTTAATTGAATTATTAGAAAAATAAAAATAACACAACTCAACTTTGAATTAAGTTAGGTTAGGTTGATTTGACAGCTGTCACCAGAGAATGTCTACTAACTGTCACATATTTATTCTGAACACTGAACCACAGATAACCAACTGCACTAAACGTGTATTAATGCATGTTTAGTTGCATTTGCATACCCCTTAGAAAGGTAGATGGCAGCATCGAACAATAATTGTATTGATAAAACTCTCTATCTTATCATAGTTTTCTGTGAATTACATTCGTGAAAATGTCATTTTTTGTCAAACTTGAAAAAGTGGCGTGACGTTTGACGTCTTACCAGATAAGACAACTTTCACATAATGGTTAAAAAGTTTGAACTGCTACAGTAGTATTGCATATTGTAGTCGTTACAGATGAATAAAAAGGTATTAAATATATTAACGTCTGCTTTTCGCGATCAAGTGTAATCCCCCTACGGTAATATTTTGATAGAGTAAAAAAAAGTTTAATCCACGGTGAAATGAAAACAGTAAAAGTTGGGCAGTTTTTTTCTCTGTGAAGAAAGCACTCCATTTTTATCAAATATGGAATGAGATATAATGACACTTTCTAGAAATGTAAATAAGAGAATACTATAAGTTAGAGAGGTCAATCAATATAAGTATTGCTGTCATCTATCAGAAACTTACCTCTCTAATAGGTATTCAACCAAACATACACTAATGACGTTCGATTCAGTCCACACGTGTCTTTTATACAAATATTTTTTATTTGTCCCTTCTCCATGTCTTTGGCAAAAATGACCGATATTGAGATTAGAGAAGTTAGTTTACATCTATGGTTGGTCGGGCCGTTAGCTGATAGCAATTTGCTCAGATTAAGCTGTGATCACGTTAGCATAAATCCGTCGTCACTGCGATGCAAATACCGAAACTTTTAGCACCTTTTTATT